>JAOEHX010062739.1:2645-13561 GCA_025448015.1 Bolborhynchus lineola | reverse complement strand
TGAACTGCTATCATATTCATAAGTCCCCAAATGACACTTCCACTCAGAAACACATAGCTACCATGTCACTGTAATATAGCAAATGCAGAGGTTGCTTTCACATGTTGGACTTCACGTTCAGCACCTTCGTCAGCACCTGCATTTCCTTTGTATTGTGTGCAGACAATGCTTTTCAGAGTACTTACATGCATTGTTAGACAACCTGGATACAAAACCTAGAACTTTTTCTACTCTTACCTTGTCCAAGAAATTCTGTTTTTCTTAGAAAGACCTCAAAGAAGGACACTGGATTGATTTGAAAGAAACATGATCTTGGAGCTTCAAAGCAGGATCACGTAAACTTCAGACAGGAAGTCAAAAGACTCATCTCCAGCATTCTTCCATTAAAATACTATCTTTAGCATTTTCTTTTCGGACAGTCTTCTGTTAGCTCTTCTCTCGGAGAAGCACAGCTTCTTGCCTCATCCCCAGCAAAACTCCACCACTCCCCTAAATCCAGTCAGACCCACACCAGATCTGAGCTCAGCAACCCTTCTAGCTACCACCTCACTCCTGCTGGGCACACAGTGGCCAAATTGTTGGCTGTGTGAGCAGCCAATAGAAAAATCTGTCATTCAACCTTCCCACTGATTACACACCCATTAATGGACTCCACAATGCGCAGGAATTCTTTTCTGGAAAATATCTGGTATTCACAGCCACCCTACATAAAAAGCCTTTATGCTATTCCTGAAAGTTTACAATACACTGGGGACCTGCTGGACACAGTTCACAGGATAAGGGAGGTGTGGGGGAATGGCTTTAGCTGGTTTCATTCTTCAGCAGCCATTTGTCCTATTGCTGACATTACCACTGATTTGAGAGAAGCCTGTGTATTGTTCTAGCATCTCAGAAATGCCTTGGCATTTTACTGTCTGACTTGTTTAACATTATTATTCTATTGTCAAATGTTAATTTAAAAGAGTATGCACACTGAAACTTGGAGGGTATTCTGTAAAAAAGACCCTTTGTCCCTGTATCATCCACACAGCATACCTTCATGAGCTCTACTGTGAGCCGCCTAAGGTTTTAAACCCAATAGTGGCTTAAGCCTTTTATGAGAAAGCACTAAAAGCCAAATACTGAAAATAATACCATTTGCAGATGCACACTGTGTCTCACAAGTTGAGCCAAGCAGGATAACACAGGCAAATAATTATTCTCTGAAGAAAACTGAGAATGTGAAGAATGGTGGTTAACAGATTAATGAAAGACTTACCAGCTCTGGAAGTCCTGCTCTTCCTTCCCACACCTGCAGTAAAATCCTGGTCCTGTTCTCTAGCCACTCATTAAATGTGCTCTTCCCTCAATCTCAGATTACATTCTTTGAGCCTACACAATACAGTTAAATTTTCCCATGCAGGCCCCGCTGACCACTTCATGCTCAATCCCAAGGTCAAATGCTTACATTCGCATCCAAACTCCCACAGCACCCTGTGCAAGCCTCATACAGCTCTGCATGCACATATTTAACCCCTCTCTGAATTTCCCACTGCTTGCACCCTCTTGAAGCTGCCAGATCAAATTCACACTCTCCAACTAGTCAGCTGGACTAGTTCACATTTGAGCTACTAGATCCGCAAAGTACCTCCTCAATGGTATCTCACTATTGGGTAGTGTCCATCTCGTCTTTCCACCAGTACACCTATTCCAGCAGCAAAGAGATAGCAGGACAGGGGTGATGGAAATCCATCATCCATCCCCTGCAGATGGTCTCAGTCCTGACACATGGATGCTGCTAGAGGAAACCAAGTGTAAATAGTACTTAAAGGCCTTTCACCTCCTACTTCTCCAGCTCTGCCCCTCTCCCAAAGCACAGTGCAATGGGACAGGGAGGAAGAGGCGCAGGAGAACACTGTGGACATTTACAGTGGAGAAAACAATATAAATTAAAACCAAACTAAAGAAAGGACACTTTCTGGCAGACTCTACTGAAGTGAAATATGCAAGCTTGCTCTTCTTTTCAATGGTAACAGTTTATTTTTGGATAACAGGGTAACTTAGAAGCTTATGAAGGAATATCTGCTTAGGTACCCATATGAACTGAAGTTTTTTAAAGTAAAAAGGGTCTGGAAAGCATCCTGCACTTCTAAGGTCCTGTAGCATACTGGAGACATACACCTGTTGATCACTGCACTGGATGCAAGTCGTATGGCTGCCATTACAGAGAACAACTGAATTACCATGCACTGCCTCTGAGAGCTGCACTAAATGTCTGATACTTAAACATATTCAGGAAGTATATGAGAAATAATGGAATATTTTGAGAAAAAAAAAGTTGTTGTAAATACAATGAATATGTATTATTTGACTATTTAAACCCTTTCAGCTTCTGAAATCTGGTGTCTTTTAACAGCAGTACTGCTGGTTTTGTAATAGAGACCTGTGTTACCCAGAAAGATACAGCAAACTGAGCAGGACCCCCAGCAATGTAAAAGACATTGAGAGACACAGTTGTAGTACAGACTCCACACGCAACATTGCATTTAGTTAGGATAAAATTTCTCCAATAATTCGAAGAACAACAGCTCACATATAAGCTATTATGAACAGTATCATCAGTACCTGAACATCAGGAGTTTCAGCAGGACACAAATAACCATGCAAGTCCCAGTGCTATCATCTTCTGAGGTACCAAGAAACACAGCATTTTAACCTAGCAGACCTTCCTTCTGTTTAATTAAACATTTAATTAGAAATACTGCTATGCTTATGTGGAGTCATCATATCAAAAAAGTGCAAGAATACAGCTGTGTTGGAATGCAACCCAAGAGTGGGTATGCTGATTTTACTTTGTGGGTTTTTTTCATGGCACCTTAAGAACTTAATTAGCTTTACTCACAATGTTAAATACTCTCACATTTAGATATTAAATCAGCCTTTTGTGCATTCAGAGCAGTAGGCATGTTTTCTTCACTCAGTTAATTGGATACTTCTTTCCAGTGTAGCAAAGGGACACTGAAATAATCACCATGTTTTCTAGACCAGCTATTACACTACAGAGGTTAAAACAAATGCACTTGTTTTGTTTTAAAACTGGATGTAACCTGTTTCGTGCAATCACCAACACATCCGCATGTCTTGTGGGAAACATCACCTAATACTAAGAGCCATAATGCATTGGTCTTAAAATCCTGGGTTCACACATGAGTAAAGGCTGAGCTTTCATGCTCCAAAATCACAAATGCCTTGGAAAATGTAACTGTCCTACTTGCAGAGGAGAAGGGAAAAGGACCAGGCCTTCTCTTTCCAGTTTTCCTTCCAGTGAAGACTGCTCCACAGCTGACAAGAGCCAGGGATAGCACTGATATTTGCTAGACTTACTAACTATATTGGCACAAGTGTTTTGTTAGAACTTGGAGACTATTTTAAGGAAAAAAAAGCTTACCATTTCTGCCTTGACATAAGATGTGAATCCTTGTCTGCAACTGCTGAGAACAGGTTGATTACTCATAAAATGCTAGACTGGTATTCACCAATGGCAATTCACCTATTCACCCTGGTAAGAGCTAGAAGGTAGAAATTTATATTATACATTTCTTCTTAATGTCACATTATAAAATACTGAAGATTCGTTTTACTCTGTACCCTCCATCTCAGCTCAGGTTAACCTATTCAAAAATGAAGCAATTAGCCCGAAAATTGAAAGCCAGATACTTTAGCATATCAAAAAGGCTGACACAGAGGCTCCGTAAGCTTTATTTTTCAGCTGTGAATCATACTTCTTTTTCCCAGATAGTGTTGCCTAAATAAATGACATTATATAAATACAGACAGAAAATGAAGAAACACACCTAGAATAAAAATCAAACCAAGGAAACAAAAGGAAAAAGATTTTCTGATGATCTGAAGTTAGTTAATTGCAACAAATATGTTTTACAGCCTGGACTATGAATGAAGTCTAACACTAGACTTCCAGACAAACCTGTGAATTCTCATACTAAACAACATACCTCCAGGAGCCCATTGTTACACATATCTTGCTGAGCCTCATGCCCATCATAGCAAGATACTTGGGGACAGAAGAGTTTTAATATTGTATGGAATTTAATGCCTCCATTTAAAGGGAGCAAAGTAGATTTCATGAGACTGATCTGGCATTCTCAAGAAGCACCAAAGAAGGTTACAGCACAGTAAACTTCACAGTGCTACATCTCCTCTTTCCCAACACTACTGTACATCTCATCCCAGTTCTATCCACGGCCAACCTCTCTGCTCTTAAACATTTATGTAAGGAATTGTGTAAAATCAGATTGGTCTCAGTCCGTCTTTTTCCTTTTCTGGGAACTGCTAACAGGAGTTGTAACTAAAACAAATCATTATAGCATTTCTCATGAGGTGTTTTCTCAGTAAGTTCCTGTAGACAACCTTTCCCTGTTGAAAGGGATTATTTCTGTGAGACAAGGTTTATATAGCACAAAGTCTGTCTCACTTATGGGAAACTAGATCATTACACGGAATTTAAAAGTATGCAGATGAAAAGGTAATACTGCATTCAACAAAAGACAGCAAGAAAAGCTGAGACTCATTGCCCGCTTTATTAACCATAAATCACTTTATGGTTAGTAATCACATAATAGAAATAAAAGGGTTTACAATATATTTTATCATATATATTATACATTTATATATAATTATATCTATAAACATATAAAATATATAATTAAATATATCATTACATATGTCTTATTTATATATAATTTATAATATGTATTCTAATATAAAATGTATTGAGCAGCAACTTCATTTGCAGAAAAAGTATCAGAAGAAACACAGCATGTAAGTAATTTGCTAAATATACTTTCAGCTTGCAAAAGCTAAACAGAGTTTCAGTAATTGCTGTTATACAATGGGATAAGTATCACTTTTCAGCCCAGGGAAGAACTCTGGCACCTTAACAATAGGCAGTATGTGGCAAATAGTAACTTTAGTAAGAATTACAGACAGAAGTTTTTAACCATATCCTTTCACCCCACAAATACTAAACCTCTTCTTCATGTACGGCACATTATTTATTGCTTTCAAGTGAGGAAAAAGCAAAGAAGGAACAGGGAAAAATTGCAAGTGTGTCTCATTCTCACTCCAAAACCTCTAAACACTTCCATGTCTTTTTTGAGCTGTTCATTTACTTTTTCTTTTTGCATCTTGCTAGAGTATTTTTGCTTTTTAAAATGCATTTTTAAGATACTAAAGCTATGGTTAAACAGTAAAAAAAAGAGTTGATCCCCACCAAAGACGAAGTGGGTGGCCTGAGGGGTGGCCTCTATGCTCTCCTCAGCACAAGCACAGAAACACACTAATTACTAATAGATACAGGACCATAGCATGCAGGCTTTTCATTGCTCCACATCCCTCACACATCCAGCACTATTTCAAGGTTGAAACAGTCATCCCTCCAAAGTAAAGGAGACCTCCCATTTTTCCTTTGTTTATGGGAAGGAAGGAAAACTTAAGTTTGAAACAACAGGCAGTATGGAAACACAAAGGGAAAAGGAGCAAGTAAGTAGTTCTAAAACAGAGCTGACACCTATGGATCAGGTGAAGATAGCCTATATTGCAGGGCCATCATACAAGAAGATTCTTGTGAGATCCCCACTGTATTCTGGCAAATCCACACACAGGAGCTTACTAAAGTATCAGCTCATTACTTACATCACAGCCTCATGTCTGTTTTCTATCACCTGCGTTACCAAATCATTACACTTATGTTCATGTCAACAGGTTTCCAAAACACATCTCTGTGTCTATGAAACTCTTCAATTGCTCCTTGTCATTATTCAAGAGTTAAAAGCATTTGCTTTTTCTGGGAGACGCTGCAATTACTCACCCAGAGCAGGAGCTCTTTGTGTGTAGCTGCATATGCTTTTAATGGGTTTTATTCTGCAGCCAAAGCAGTAACAGAGAAAGCTTTTGTTAGCTCAAATTTTGTGCTTCAAGCCTGCTGAAAAGGATGTCCCTCCAGTATTAGAAGTTAATTTAGCTGTTTCTGCTACCATTCAACCCTTGGCCTCTGTTCTGAGGCTGCCAACACAAATACCACCTGTGATGGCCATTCTCATAAACTTGTTCTGTATGAAGGAATTTGAAATGTCTGGCTCAGCTTGATCAGGGAGACGTGTCAACCCAAAGGCTCTAATAACCAAGACACCTAGGAAGAGGCTTTTTTTGCCCACAGTGCCCATGTTACATAGCTTGTTGTCAACATTCTGATGCATTTGAACTTACACAGGATTTAATGTGGTGAGCCTAAGCTCACGGAGAAGAGCACTTATGTAGTCCTGCTGATTGAAGCTGAAAACAGTGGACTTGTACAAATGCTGCTAAAAAATTGTTGCTAGATTCAGTCCCCAGTTACTACAGCTGAAACATTAAGTCCTTCAGCAATATGCAAGGAAATAAGCAAGCACACCTAGGATTTCTTTAAATAAGGATGTTAACTACAGCCTACACAACGTAACTCAGCATCAATTGAACTTTTCAACATCAAAAACATTCTTTTCATAGCATACACTAAGACAGTGCTACCTGCAGGAGCACCAGCTTATGAACTGACCAAATGTCACTGAATTTGATCAGTCAAGTTCCAAACTACATCAGCCATATCTATTATCTCCAGTGTTAGCCCATAGAGAAGACAAACTTATCACATAGCCTCTGTTATGCAAATTACTGGAGTGCAAAAGAAAAACTTTAATCTGGTTTCAGTTAGGACAGAATTAATTTTCTTCCTAGTAGCTGTGTTTTGGTTGCAGTCTGAGAACAAAGCTGATAACACACTGATGTTTTAGTTGTTGCTCAAGGACTTTTCAGTCTCTCATGCTCTGCTAGTGAAGAGGGGCACAAGAAGCTGGGAGGAAGCAAAGACAAGACACCTGACCCAAGCAAGCCAAAGGGGTATTCCATACCACTGCACATCATGTCCAGTGTATAAACTGGGGGGAGTTGCCCAGAAGGCCAGATCGCTGCTTGGGTCAGGCTGGGTATCAGCCAGTGGGTGGTGAGCAACTGTATTGTGCATCACTGCTGTTCATTGGTGGTTTTTTTGTTTCATCTGTTTCATTTTTAATATCAGTATTATGCTGTACTTTATGTCAATTATTAAACTGTTCTTATCTCAAGCCACGGTTTTTACTTATTTTCTAATTCTCCTTCCCATCCCACTGTGGGGAGTGGTGGTGGTGGTGAGTGAGTGGCTGCGTGATACTTAGCTACCAGTTGGGTATAAACTACAACATTTACTCATAAAATGCTTAAGGCTCCACATATGCCTGAAAAAGAAAGCATCAAAATTACTTAAAGATGAATTTAGAGATTGATTTCCACAGAATTTCACCTCATACCCTCACAAGTGGTACATAGTAGAATTCACATTAGTTGCTTTACGCTGCTGATATAACAGTTATTAAGCAAGGAAAGCTAGACAGAAACATCTAGAGCTGCCTGACTGAATAAAACAGAAGGCACTGCACTGCACTAGAGTTGATAATACAAAACCACTGGCATGACAAAGAACTTAGATTAGCAGTCTTTCAGACAAGAAGATCCTAACGACAAAACAAGCAATGACAACCATCACAATGTAACCAACAGCAGCCTGACACTCTCCTTACTCCTCTACACAACTTCACCAGCCTGTTAAATACACATTCATTAGCATCCACCAGAAATGAACTTTTCATTGGGCAGGCAACAGAGAAAAGCAAGGAGTATCTCCTCTCTCCTCCCTACCCCAAATCCTCTCAATTGGCATGATCCAGAAATAGAGAGGGAAGAAGGGAAGGAAGGATGGTGGAAGCATAAAAAAGAAATGCACACCTCAAGACAGTACAGACTTGGCAGCCCCACCATGATGGAACAGCAGTTTTGTATCATGCAGTGGCTTCTTACATCTGGGAGTATTGTTCATCCATGAAATGCAGTGAAGCATACTAAGGGTTTAACTTTACTTCAGAGTTAGTAAGCCATTACAAACAAGCTGGTTTCCTGGTCCCATGAAGCAAAAGGTGGGCACAGTTCTCTGAACATTTGGACTAAGCAGATGCATTGGCCACCAGTAACTGAAATTAAGCTGTTGGCTAGTTTGCATCTCACTAGGACAACTATCTTTTCCCATCTAACAGCAGCTGTTGTCTGAGTCTAATTATACATACAGTTTATACAACACATGGTAGCACACTTGAGAGCTTTAGCTCTGAATGCACACATGGTCAGTGGTGCTAGCATTTTCAATCAATGCCATGAGGCATTTTTGCTTTGTTCTATTATAAAAATATTTACTAGAACTTATTTTCAAATTTGGATTAATTAAAGATACAGAAGTATGGAAAGATGCATTTGTTATTCCCAGATGGCTTTGGAAGAGGACCTGGGATTGCACTGCCTGCCACATAAACAGGCAGAATCAGGCGGTATCATCTTTTCCTTACCATCTTGACTTCCTTATTATGGTTATACCAACAGTCACAGTGGACTATGCGAGTCCAAATACTTTGAAAGGTTCATATTTCCCACCTACAAAACTGTTTCAACTCAAGCAATTTTGAACTTCAGTCACTGGACTAGTCTTCTGAAGCCTAAGATGAGATGGACACATTCTCAGATTTGCACGGCATCTAGGCCCTCTATTTGTTTTATGTTTTGGGGCGAGTGGATGTCAAAATGCATTGAAGAGGCTGACTGTGGAAAATACATGCAAACTTTCAGTTTTAAACTGAAGATCTACTCAGGCAGCCGGTGGAACTGCTGAGGGCATGAGGAAGAGGAGGTAACCATTTAATCGGCTATTTTCCAAGTCATGAAATGGGATTGGGCACACTGAACCAGATCAGGGAGCATCAGCCTTACAGCTGGCCCTTTCAGAATGCTATAGATACTGAGAGAGGTGGGAGGGCAGGGAAGTTATTTTGCCAGCCAATGTATTTGGAAACAGAAGAAAACCCAGCGGAAGCTGGAGTCAGAGCTGGATCAGAACAGAGAGCACAGCAGCAATGCAAGAAGGACAAAGACTGCACCTGAGCTGTTTTGAAAATTCACTAAAGTTCAGAGAGAATTGAAAGCTACACACCCTCAGGAATAAAGTATGCACAGATTCTAAACTAATTAGTACAACAGCAGGGTAGCAGTTTGATGATGGTACCAGTACAGTCACAGGCAATGACACAACTGCTACATGTGAAACTAACTAAGAAAGACACCGCTCCTTGCGTTGAACTGAAACTTAAACCATCTTCTTGGGAGAACTGAATTTCCAACTGCATAATCTGGGGCAAAGCACTGAGAATTGCCTGATTGTAGCACAAAATCCATAACCTTTCACAGTATTTGGTGATATTCCTGTAATTAACGTAGCAGTCAATGCTGGAAGAGAAACCTTTTTTTTTTCCTGTGAAAATTTTCAAGACTTCTACTGGGCCAAGCCCAAGGCCTCCTAAGTTTTTCAAAAGAATAATCACTGAAAATTCAAGGTCATATTTTTGGTCTGAAAGAAGCATAAAAAAGGAGATTAAAGCTGGAATTCGAGCCTCCAAGTTGAGCACCTCAGTAACTGACCTTGTGGCTATTCATCTCAGGCTGAGGACAGAAATTCAGTCCTGTGAATTTGAGAAACCCTTTGCAAGAAACAGAATACTGGTATTAGAAACACTCTATTTTCAATTAAACTTAGCATTACCACAGTAATCCTTTTAGTCCAAAATTCCCATGGGTATCTACATACAAAATTGTATTAAACCTTTAATAACGCATAAATCATTGCAGTAAAAAAAAATATGTCACTATGAATAAGTTGCTGAAACCTGCTGCAGTGAATTACTTAAAAACTTACAAAGGCATATAGGTATTAGAAATAGCAGAACCTTCTATTGTATGTAAAAACTAAGACTTATCTTTCAACAACCATCACTATATTCCAGAAGTTTCAGTGCTTCAGTTACAAAAGCCTGCTTATACTTATACCATATACTTGAGGAGCCATTTTGTGAAAACCCACAAAAAAGATCCAAAGCAGCCTGGGGCTTTCACTCTACTTTTCACACTGAATAGCTACTGTACAGTGTAGGTGGCAGTTCACCACGTGATTAGAGATCAAGCTTTAGATGGCCATGGCAGGTCATATCTGTTTCTGTCTCACACAGAAAAAAAGCATTAGATTCCGCTATCCACATTAGGCAGGAAACAACTCTTCCTGCCTCATCTGAAACTCAATCAGTGACGGAGTTAAGAAGTTAATTTTCAATTTAAAACTTGAGAGAACCGATGTTCACTGGATGGAGATCAAGAATGATCAGAAAAGAAAAAAATGCCCTTGTCATAAATAGCAAGGTATGTTACACAGAGGCTTCTCTTCCTTCAACTAAGTGTTTCAAGAAACAGGAAATATCATTACACCAGGAACATACAGCTAGCCCGAAATCTGTTTCTAGTTTGCACAAGTACAAAATTGGAACAAGCAGTACCGTACTTGAGTGAGCTTATGCAAAGTCATAAGCCATGAAGGGAAAGAAAATAAAGGAGAGCTCACACTCCAGACTGCTGAATGACCATGGGATAACAAGAAAAACCAAGCTGCAAGTGCACCAAGCTCACTGCTCCTACAGAGGTAAGGGTTCATCCCATAGCACACATCCATCCCAAGACCATTTCTATTTCTTAGAGTAATAGCAAGTGTTGTGCCTAAAAATAAAAAAAAAAAATAAAATCTGAAAAACACTTTTAGTGTTCTGGACACTTGCTGTTTTCACATCTGTCATGGGTTTAGCAGTAGAAGTCATTTTTGTCCTTCTCGGTAGCTGGTGCAGCACGGTGTTTTTGACTTTCAGCCTGGGAACAGTGCTGATAACACCAATGTTTTTAGTTATGGCTTAGTGATGTTTGGTCTG
>JAOEHX010062735.1:9241-39200 GCA_025448015.1 Bolborhynchus lineola | reverse complement strand
GGCGCGGGGGGAGTCCCTCCTTGTCCCGGGGCTCCGCTGCCTCCTGAGCAGCCAAAGCCTTCGGCACCCCGTTACCGGGCCCGCTCCGGGCCGGTTCGGTTGTGGAGGTGCCGTGCAGCGAGCAGTGAGCCCGTGGTTCTGTGCCTGCGTTTCCAGATGCCTGTGACCGTGGGCCCGTACGGGCAGTCGCAGCCCAGCTGCTTCGACAGAGTGAAGATGGGTTTCATGATGGGCTTCGCGGTGGGCATGGCAGCGGGAGCGCTGTTCGGAACGTTTTCCTGCCTCAGGTATGGGTTCCATGGACGGGCTGCGACAGAGCAATAGCTGGGGAGGAGCGGCTCCGCTCTGGCGTTGGACGGGAGGCGCGGGCCCGCTCCCGGCACCGCGGGGTGAAGCTTGGCCCGGGCTCGGCGCTGGGAGCCCCGGCCCCGAGGGGTCGCCCTGCGCGTGGGGCGCGGGAGCGGCCGCGGTTTCGCCGGGGCTCATAACGGGGTTGTGCCGCGGACGACGCTGCCCCCGGAGCGCTCTGTGCGCACCCGCGGACCTCTCCGCTCGGAAGCTTCCTGAGGGGCTCTGCGCGGAGGCAGTCGCGGTGCTGACCCCGAGCGCTGATGGAGGGAGGAGGCAGAGCTGTGCCTGGCGCTGGCACGGTCCCATTGGGAACCAGAGGCAGTGTCCCACCTTCCCGGTGTGTCAGCACAGGGGTAAGGAACACCCCAAGCCCGCGCCTCTCTGCTCGCTGCCTGGTGCTGGCACACATCACCCATGGGCAGGAATTACTGAAATGGATTTCCCATTTTGCGGAACTTTTTGCCTTTTTAATCTGTGATTGAACATGGAAATGACCGAACCCAAACCCGTTCTGTGATCCCAGGATTTAGAAGAGAGCCTGAGAGGAGGAAAAGGCACAGAGTCTGATTTGACAGTGTTAAAAGTTTATGGCTCTCTCACTCTTGAGAGTATCTTAAGTGGTAAAAAAGCACACATTGTGGGTATTTAGGGGAAGCAATGGCAGTTCTGTCCGGTTTGAATGACACGGCTGTGTTACTTCAGCGGCATCCCAAAGAGAACAGCTCCTTGCTTTTGTAGCTTGAGCACAGGGCGCCGCAGCATCTCTCTGCACAAGCAGGAGATGTCACTTAGACTGAAGAGGAGGTGTTTGATTTGGGTCCTCAGGCACCTATTTGGTTGTTCCGGGTGTTTTCTGCTGCATGGCTGTCGCAGGCTTCAGCTTCTGTGTAATTCCTGTTTTTCTTCATCTCAGGATTGGCATGAGAGGCCGAGAGCTGGTGGGAGGAGTCGGCAAAACGATGATGCAGAGCGGTGGGACGTTTGGGACATTCATGGCTATTGGCATGGGAATCCGCTGCTAACCTGGAGCGTGGGTCCCAGCCCGGAGTGCCCCCATCCAACCATTCCTCCTCTGTACCATAATAAAATGTTTAGACACCTGGAAGCAAGAGCTGCTCCTGCCGTGGTGAAGCCATCTCCTTGCTCTGCTCGTTGTAAACATGCTTTTTACCAGATTTCTACTTTCCTCCCATCCCCAACTCCCATAATGGTGAGAATTAATAAATCCTTTGTACTACAGTAAAGTTCCTGGGTCATAGGTGTAAGCTCGGCCCTCCCGTTTCTCCCTTTGGTACTTGGGCAGCTCTCATGCCGCATGTGTTGATGTGGAGCTGCTCTGTTGCACTCATGTTCCCAAGTCTAGGCGGTTACCTGTGGCTGCCTCAACTCAACCATCAGCTTTCTCTCTTGCACACATGGGTGGGTTGAAGTGGGCCCTATTTCCACGTAACGCAGGGCAAAAGTGAGGGACCCCAGGAGGACTTGGGCAGGTCCTTGCAACCAAGAGCCGACTGCAGCAGCTCAGGCCCTGTGTTGCAAGCAGGCCGGCAGCACAAGGTGCGGGCAGCAGTCAGGGTATAGCCATGCTGCAAGAGCTGGGAATCCCTGAACTGCTGGGGAATGGAAAATCACTCTCTTGCCATGGGTCACAAGGGTAACTTGGAGAGCAAACGTGGGTGATGTAACCTCCTCAGGCCTTGAGTCATGCCCTTCCCGCTGCTCTGCCCTCAGGACAGAGAATGTGGGTCTCTGCTTGGCAGGGCCCCAACTTACAGGGGCACTCTGCTGAGGGGAAGACAGCAGCTGTGATTGTGGCCACTTCCATTCAGCGCCAGGAACTGGCAGTGGCTCTTTACACTCCCTGGGCATCAGAAAGGGTCACCCATAGGAGCTGTGCTGCCAGGATTCGGTCCTTTCCCCCTCAGCAGGGCTGCAAGGTGCCAGGGAGAGGGCTCACTGCCTGCAGCCGTGCCCACCTCTCAACTAGCACGTGGGTAGTTCAGTGTTGCAATCCCCTATTTGCCTGTTGAAACCAGGCTTATCTTTGCTCCCCCTCTACTTCTGTTCAGGACAGGGGAGCAGCAGCAGAACCTGAGCCAGCAGCCATAGAACCTGTATCCAGTGCAAGTGTCACTTCCCCGTTTTTAAGGGAGAAACCACCAATCTGCTACTGAAAGCCTGCTCTGCTGTCGGGTGGCTCACTAACTTCAGTGGAACAGTGGCACCAACCAAGTTGAGCAGCACAGCTGCTCTGAAGAGCTCCAGTTCTACTGTGAATCAGCAACTAAAGCCTACAGTCAACGCTAAAAAGCTTTGTGTGGTGGTCTTGAGCGGTGTCACACTGCCAAAACCCTCGGGGGCACCACATCCCTATCTGCTCCCCAAGACCATTCCGCAGCTCAGCCACAGCAACACCCACCCGGAGTGGCTGCACTGAGGTGGAGCCCAGGTCGCCACCACCTCCTGCCCTGAGCACCAGCAGCACCTCTGCCACCCATGGGACCTCCGTACCACTGTCAACCACCCCTTGTACGAGCACAGTTAGAAGTGACAGGGAGGTAGGAAAGGAGCAGTGAGGACAAACAACATAAATGACTGCTCCATCCTCACAACACAAGACCATGTGTGAAAGACGGGGCAGGAAGGACCTGCAGCAGGCCCGAGCTTGGGAAAGGACATAAGTGGTTCCTGAACAGCCAAAGCTGCAGCACCCACGGGAACTCACACCAGGAAGGGTGACATTCCACCCACCTCCATTTCACAGCACCCATCAAACACTTCCAAGTCCAGTGCAGAAATAAAGCTTCATGAAGGCCTTTTTAAGAGAATTTTATTTGAGTGGTTCTTACAAAGATTGTTGCAATATGAAAGTCTTTGTTTGATAGAAATATCAAGCTGTCTTGTCAAACACACTGAAGTAACCCAAAAATATATTTCAGAGCTCACAGAGCTTAAAAAGAGCAAAGATTATATGCAACCAGAACAAAACACGTTTCTGTATTTCCTACCCATCTTCAAACCTGGCTGAAATCCTTCAGCTGTGCCCCAGGGCAGACAGAGACTCATCTGGAAATGCAGAGATCGTTTTGTTTGGAAACTTAAGACACACCTCACACAGTATTTACAAAGAAACTTTTACAGATACATTAATCAAAAGTTACCATCAAGAAATAAACCCCTTCAATCCTTCTATTCTTACCAATTATTCAAGCTGAGTGGCTGCCTAGAGTCAGCTTTCAGTAGCCTGTTGAATCTTCCATTTATACAAAACACTAAATATGTCCCTTCAGAACGTCTACCTCTGATATTAACCCTTAGCAGATCACCTACATTTAGTGAAGTGTAAATGTAATTGCTGCACTAAAAGAAAGGCTTTGTGAAACATTAAAAATGTCATTATGTCCCATCTGCCTTTTACAGAGAACTTGTTTTCTATGAGCTACTTCTCAGTTCCTACAGATCACCTTAGTCAATGTACAAGAATTACAAGGCAGAACAAGAAGTCAACAGCTTTGTATACAGTGGAAATGCTAGTTAGGGAGAATGAACACACTGCATTTCTGCTTACTTCATTTTATTTTTAAAGGTAGCAGGAAGTGTACACAAAATGACATTAAATCCTTTCCTTTAGTTTTATCTAAATAAAAGATAACTCAATCTTCCTCCAAAAAATAACTATGTACAAAACTGACTAAATCCATCTTCATCGTCGAACAGGAACCAGTAGTTGGGTTGCAGTCATAGAGTCTGGGAAAAGGCTATGGTACGTTGGAAGAGGTACATACGCTGCTGTGATCATTTTACCTGATCAGAAGGTGAAAAACAAACATCAGTGTTCGGTCATTTCTGTAGTTAACCAAATTAACTGAAGGTTTCTGTGTGGAAGCCACTCACCTGCAAACCACCTCCCGTGCAACGCATTTACAGCTGCAATGGCAGCAGAGATGGAAGGACATTTGACGTACACGTTGCCCTGGAATACAGAAGGGTCAGAGCTGTGAGAAGCCTAAGGAGGGTCCAGCACCGCCTGCGCTGAAGAGGTTGAAGCAGAGGCAAAACTGTTGCTCTACTCCTCCTAT
The DNA here is from genome assembly GCA_025448015.1 of Bolborhynchus lineola. Taxonomy (NCBI): domain Eukaryota; kingdom Metazoa; phylum Chordata; class Aves; order Psittaciformes; family Psittacidae; genus Bolborhynchus; species Bolborhynchus lineola. The sequence goes on along the minus strand of JAOEHX010062735.1, from coordinate 34,770 downwards.
GCCCACCCCATAACTCCGAACGACCTGAGAAAACAGGTTTTTACTGATCCGTGCTATCCCTGTTACCTGGGCATGAAACTCCTCTGAGCTGCAGTTTGCAAAGCAGAACAGTTTGCATGATCCACAATGAACAAGCAGTGACTGCTCACTTGCTCAGACAGCCCTCCACAAAGAGCAGCTAATGGCTGGTGCAAAACAAAAGCAGGAGGAGTCTGGCTACCTGTGCTGCAGGCCAGGCCCCCAGCTGGGAAAGCCACCAGCCTGAACCACACTTAACTGGACAGGCAAATTCCCAGCCTGGTTTGTAAAGGGCTTAAGCACTCCCCAGGCTGGAAGTAAGTCTGCAGCCTCAAGGAAGACTGCTACTCCTACATGAACTTTACTTGAACAAGGACTGGGACAAAGGGGGAATATCCCCTCGCAGCCTAGGACAATATCTAACATGAGTGACAGGCTGATCTTTTAACTGCCAGACATACCTGAGCTTTTCCAGCTGCACCTAAGGCACCAAATCAGCCTAATCCAGTGCTCTGCAACATTCCCATTCAATACCTTCGAGACAGAGCCACCCCCAGTTATGTGTATGCATTATTCTGGCTGCCTGCTTAAAGACAGACTACCCCCAGTTAATTCCTGAACAGATCAGATTCTAACTGAAACAGATTGTACAGGAGAAGAATGTGCTATGAAACAGAATCCAGCCTTCCCTTCAGCAGCCTCTACCAGCTAGGACTAACTCTTCCCACTGTGATCTAACTCATTCCTTCTGAGGGGGAAAACTTGAAATCAGGGGCTGATGGCTCTGTTAATTAAGCAATTAACAGAGTTGCTTTCTCAGCTTCCCCATACCCCGGCACTGGAGCTGCTGAAACCCTGACACAAGATGCTGCAACGTAAAGCTTTAGCTTTCCCTAACACACTGCAGCCTTTTCACCCACAACAAACCCCATCTTCCCAGCTGAATGCCAACAGCACTTAGGCCTGGCAAGTCTGGGAAAGAGCCCCAAAGAGATGGGAAACAGGAACACTTAAAAGGTAAGAGGACCAGAATCTACGCCTGGAAAACAGAACAGCACAGTGGCAACTCATGTTCAAATACAGGATTTTTAAGCATCAGTGGGTATTTTATATCTGGATCACCACCATGCTACTGTGACAAAGTGGACTGCATTAACCAACAGCTCACTCGTGATACAGTAGCTGCAGTTCTTCCTTTAAAATCCACTTGCTAATGGGAACCAGATTTGCAGCTCCATGTGCTCAGAACCTATGTGAGGCTACACTGCGGACTGTTGCTTTTTGGGGTCTGGGGGGACAGTGTTTTTGAGGGGTTGTGTTGGGGTTTTTTTGCTGTTGGGCTCCCCCCTATTAAAGGACACTGTTTTGTCTGATACAATACACCACATCTGCCTCCCACCAGGCTCAGCAGTGCCACACAGCAGTGATCCTCAAGATCAGGAAATGCAAGCAAAGATTGGATGTGGTTTTATGTACCACGCAGCAGCTCATCTCCAGTCTAGTAAGTCAGGAACCAGGCATACCTGAGCTGAGTTTTTGTCTACATAGATGTGGATAACTCCTCCGTGTTTGTTACATTCCTCAATCACATCATCCTTAATTTCTGTATCCCAGCCAGCTTCTTCTTCACTGCAGAGGGTGGAGGAAAAACAGGACAGGGAGGGAATTGGTATCACTCAGAAAAAAAAAAAAATCAACCCAAAACCCACCCAAACCCCCTCTGCCATACTCCAATTCCTTACTCAGCTGTCAAAGTCATCAACAAATGGCAAACAGACACAGACCACGATAGATCACTTACGTTTGAGGATTAAACATGTTGGAAAGCTGGAAGCACTGTGTTGCAAGTGGCTGTACTGAAGCAGCTGCAGCCAGAACTGTTGTAATGGAAGGAAACAGTAAGAGATCTAAGAACCTGCTCTGCTTGGCTCCAATTTAAATGAGCATCTTCCATCTATGCTTTAAAAATCACAACATTCAATAGTAAGTTATAACTAAACAGAAAACTGAAGGCAGAAAAGCCAACCTTGTAGCTAGACCCTTATCTATGATAGGCAATTTTAAATTGATCAGTACAGAAAACAGATAAATGAACTACAGCTGACACCAAGAAGTGAAGAACTAACCCTGTACATGGGGGTTGGCAGATTTTCAATGTAAATACGTAAATGCATCTCCAATGCATCTAAAACTTCTGCCCAAGTTGTGTGCCTGCAGCACCTCCTCATGGAAGCCAAGCAGCAGCTCAGGATGGAGTAGCACCACCCAACATGGCTTCACAGGAAGGAGCAGACATTTCTGTACGTTCTCCGCATGTACTTTAAGCATGTGGAGTTATCCTTCAAAAAGAAGTCCATCCCTACTTTTGCCCCCTTGGAAACAACCCCATACCCAAACCCACATGTTTTTAAGGACTAAGATATGGCTGGGGAGCATTGCCAACACTCAGGACATGCTATGAAGAAAGAGTGAAGTATTTAACACGCATTCTGGTTTTTCTAGTCCATAATCAGACTGAATTCCTGCAGACACTAATACAATACAATTTCTCAGGCTGCTGCCAAACGCTGTACCAGAAGCATTTCCCTTATAGACATCTACAACAAAACTCGCTGGCAACAAGCCGTATCAAATGCTGTTTACCTTCATTCTGCTGAGATAGTCTCGTCTGCAGATCTAAAGAAAGAATACACAGAGTCTGTTAGTGCGTGTGCATTGCTGTGTCATCACCTGCCAGCCAGGCTTTCAGCTGCATTTTTGTGGTTAGGAGCTTGTTCAGGCACCACAGCCCGCTCTCACTGCTCCTCTCTAGTTGTGAGGGGTTTCACTAACTTCAGCTACTCAGCTGGAATATTCCACACTCAACAGAAATTCCATAACCAGAGGCAAGCATATTTCAAAGAGAATTAATACCTTAAAAGTAAAGACATGACCATGTCCCTTAATTCAACATGTAATTTCCTCATTGCTTTTGCTGCGCTTGATCTCGTATCTATAAGATGTATTTTGCTCCATGAGAAAATAATTACAGCCATTCTTACAGGCATTGGGAGTTTGGCATCTACACTAACAGAAAGCACAGAATTGTCCCAACACAACCCTCTGAAAGCAGTCAGCAATTTCAAGTAGAACAAGAAGATACTGAACCCGTTACCTGTCCATATAAATGCCCGAATGACACAAGTTACTTTGGGGTTTTGAAATTCAAAACACTTTCAAGTGTTCAGAACATTCAATTTGCCCCAACCCCCAAATTAATGTCTTGTTTAATAACATAACATGGAGCTGTCCCAGTTTGAAGTAATGGGAACAGACAAATGCAGACTTTCTAACCATTTCCAACTATGACTCTAACCTGTCATCTTTAAAGCAACAGAAAACGCAGAATGCAGATGTGTCAGCATCAGCCTTTTCACTTCCAATTCAATTCACACAAATTCTAACTTACTTAGAAGACTAAAGTTAACCATCATCTTTTTATTCTCTTGTTTAGAAAGCAGTGAAGTGACAGACCCAAGTAAGCTTCCCAGCTTACCTGGAAAGACCCAAAGGTGTCAGGTATCCTTTGGGATACTTTTTCCCTAATAAACCCTTCTCCACAACACTGGGGAGCCAACAGGAATGAGTATTTTTGCTCTAAGTATTAGGCAGTGAGAGCTCTGCCTCACTGAGGAAGTCCTCCTCATACGCCTTCCCAAGTGACTTCCACAGAACTCCATGTACTGGGAATTACACTGAAAACAAGAGAGGGAAGGAGTAAGCTTGGAAGGCTGAACTGTAATAGGAATTGGCTATGTTTAGCATGTTTTCCACAGGGATCTGAACATAAAGAACTCCTCAGCTCCATAGAGTGATAAACACTGAGGAAGACTGTCTCTTTGCCTGTATTCTCTGCACAAGCAAGTGTGGATTTGGCCCAGTCTGTAACTAATTTCACCTAGTTAATCACTACCCAAACTTATCTGTGAACACATGTGTTTTAAAAACATTAATAAACCCCCAAATCTCCTACATCCCTCAGGTTAGAGGAGGACAGAGACATCCCCCTCTGCAATTCTAATACAAACTGCACATATACACCCTGTACAACTGAAATCATCAGTGTTAGTAAGCCCCAAATGGGGCACATATACACAGTGTAAGCTCTGTTTACAGCTTAAGAGTCAAATCTGTTCTAAACACATCTGCTACCAGTATGTTGTAGGAACAGGTCTGACAGGTTCATTATCTACCACCTCTGAAACATAAACCCTGTTCTTCAAGTAACTGTATTTTCTTGTTGCTCAAGACTGAAGAATGGACCTCTCCTCTCACTTCTAAATTCATCTGGAATTCAGACTCATTATCACTCTTCATTGTCACCTCTTAATCTTCCCCCCATGTAGTTTTAAATAGTATGTAGTAACTCAAGTTAAGGTCCAAGTACCCTCTTCAGTATGTTCAGTACATACAGGCTGTTCAGCATGACTGAGAAGTACATGCTTAGCACAGAGAAAGCGGAAATATCTATGAAAGCATTTTGTGTCTTAAATCAAAATGAAGTTGCATCTTCATTCAAAACACCACCAGCTTTTAATAAACTACAGCCTGCCATGCATTACTCAAAGTGATTACTTCCAACAGAACAGCAGATCAGAGACAGGCTGCAGATGATAACACCTATCTGTCCCTCTCCTGCAGGCACTATCTTATCTTTTTCATGAACTGACAGTTCCTTACCAAAAGTAGGGGATGTTTTGTGCCACGAAGCATGAGAAGCACATCTCACAGCCACACAGTTACTTTAAGTTCCAGACTGTAGGACAGTTTACTAAGGAGCAGGAAGTACAAGCTGCAGCTTCAATTCCTTTCCCTGCTGGAATTTTCCCCATTGGAATAACATCCAAGTTCTCAGGTCTCCTGTAAAACCAGTTCTCTAGTTTGGTTCAACCCCTCTTGAACATGGGTGACCAGAACCGTTCATCAGCATGGACTCTACATCTCAGCTGCTCAAGTACGCTACCGCTAGGAACACAGCTGCCCTTCCAAAAATGCAGCATGCTGACAGTTCATGTTCACTCACTGATGAACTGGAGAATTTAGATCTATTTTCCTCCTCCTTGGCTGTCTTTCACTGCTATGTCCCAGGCTATACAATTAGGATTTGTTTCAGTCCTGAAAGGTGAACAATGTGTAACACCCCAAGAACGGCTTATCAACAGCCCGTCTGTATTTACTCATCTCACTCATGCCCTTGTTGACTACTGTTATTTTTGTAAATATGAAAACAAGATCAGCCCAACACCTGAATTTTGGCAGCAACAACAGCCTCTGACCTTCCAAAACAGACAGTTTCTCTCTTTGAGCCAGCTTTTTTTACATGTTGTATCTCCTGTACTACCCACTTGTACAGTTTGGTAACCTCTGACTGACACAAGTCAGAAGTTCAGAGAGAAGAGCTCTACTACTGCTCCTCACGTAATAAAGTCAGTTTTATCAAAAACTGAGCCTTTAAACACAGTTTCTCTGGATGTATGCTGTATTTAGTGATATCCTCCACTTCACCCATCTTTAGTATGGCTTTTTAAGGAGAGCAGTGAAGTCAGAGTAACAGGACTGGAAACTGGCCAGGTTGTAGTGTTCTTCCTTCCTTTTAGGTGTAGGTAATTTAGATGTTACAGCTATACACTGTATTACAGACTTAAAGTATTTACTGACAATACCAAATATCAAACCTCCTATTTCATGTACCTATTCCCTCACTAACTTGGATGGGAGTTTTCTTACTCCATTGAGATCTTACTTTCAGCTATACTCCTAACCCTGCGAATGATTCTTTTTAACATGGTCCTAACTTACTAACCTCAAATTCCAAACTTCAATGACCAGCATCCCCACTACAAACTGAGGCAGTGAGACTCTTCTGCAACACCCTGGGAGTGTTTTTTCATTCAACCTCAGCCCTGCTTCCTTTTTGTTCTCTACAGGAGTTGGTCAATCTTCATCTATGCTTTGATGCCTTTTACAAGGCCTAAATCTAATGAGATAATTCTCAATTTTACTACTTCCCAAACTAAAAATATGGGTTTATTATCAGCCCTTTTTCCTCTTCTTCATAGGCTCCGAGCTTGTTCCTTGTAACTTTAGAGATTATTAATCACCCAGTTCGGTGTGGAGCCCATTTCTAACAGGACTGTTTCTTCTTTCTGTGGAATACAGATCCAATATAGCGTTAGCAATTTGGAACTGAAGAAACTTTTTACATCCTCCCTGTTCAAACACCCAAGTTGCTCAGATCAGAGGACTCTATGGCCTCATTTCTTCAACCACCACTTTAGAAATCAGAAGCCTTACAGACCTGCTCATCCTTCCATTTAAACTTGAGCAACTCATGATCCATCAAGTCAATGGTCATTTCTATTCTCATCCGTAACATCTTCATTACTTACCAAATTGAGTTTAAAATAGCATCCCCTCTTCATGAGTCAGTGAGTGTTTGATGAAGAAATTTGTCGGATATCACATCCAGGAATATCTGGGCCCCACCATTATTACTAGCAATTCTTCTCCAATCTGTATCAGGGAAGTTAAAGTCTCCCACAATGACATAATTCCTGGTAGTAATTTTCTCTAATAAGAGTAAAGAGATCTTTAATCCATAACCAAATCTCACTTTGGGGATAGCTCATGACTCTATGGTAGTAAAAAGCTTTTTTTTCCCAAAGTTACTTAAGTTGCATGTCTGCATTACTCCTTTTGTACAATACAAGTAGAACAAACACCACTATTCCTACCACTTCATTTCTAGTTTCTGAACATGCACATTCCTCAAAACCCTGTATCTGGCCTTACCACTTATCCCTCCAGAGCCATTTTGTCTCGCACTGATTCCATGCTCCCCCAACAGTTCAGCTGTGTCATGGATTTTCAGCCATGTTACTGATTTGGGGGTTTGGACTTCTTTGTTTCTAGCATGGGGTGGGAAAGGCATTGGTGTTTCTATTTCTCATTGACTGTACCTGTTTCTAAGCAAGCCTGTCACACCACTTTGTCACCTACGTTACAGGCAATTTATCACTAATGCTGTTTCTCTTTCCTTCTCCTGGACTGGATACACTTTTTCCTTGCCCCTGTGTCTTTTTCACTGTTTTCTTCTCAAACAGGAAAAAACCCTATTCCTCAACCCACGCTTCTTTTTCACTTGCCAGTTCCTTTTCCTTCTATGGAGATAGGTGTATCTATAGAGAGACCATGTTACATTCTTTTAGCAACTGTCTACAGTTTCATGTGTATGCTCTTCTCCAAACCGCACCTGAATAATTTCAGTAACATGATTCAGGTGTATCTTAATCCCAAGTCACTTCCGTCACAAATTTTGCTGGAAGACAAACAGAATAATGCCCCCTGCTCTTTGCTGATTTCCTAACACTTCTCTCACCTTCCAGCATCTAGTTATTTGTGACATTCAGGTCTTTTCTACAGCTATGACAGTTTCATGCCCTATGCTCTTGCATTAATAAAAAATAACAAGAAGAAATTCCACTCTGTAAATTCCTCAGCTCCTGGGTTACTCGTTGCTCAAGTTCTGAAGCCCTCTTGAACAGTTTGCTGTTTAGGCCAGCTACGACCTGGGAGCAGCAATCCTGTACCTTCAGCCTCATCCCCTCTCACAACAAAATAAAGTCTCAGTAACACTTCCAACATACTCACTTGCAGAACACACAGACTATAGCCAATTCCAAGCAACATACAAATTCCTTTACATACAGTGTTCTTCCTCACAGGACACATACTGTATAAACCTAACACTACAGCCCTGTTTTTTTCAGAGGGGTCAATGTCTTTTCAGTTATGAGCCTGCCATTTCTAACAGTTAACATCTGCACTGCAGTAGAATTAGTAGGGGAATAGTAAGGATAAAGAGAAGAAGGCTGGGGATGGGGATGGATTAAATGAACTACAACAGATCTGCAAAAAATAATGCAAAGTGACTTACACCCAAAGCTGTCATAGACTGTCACTGTTTATGAGTTCATGGAGTTGCACTGTTTTACAGCTTGTAAAACATGCAGTAATACCTATGTTCCCATTTTAAAAGATCACCAAACGTAGGTAAGTGCCTCTTGTCTCAAAACTATAAAGCATAAAGTATTTCTGAAGAATAAACAGGCAATTTCTTACCTGCCACAGCTCCAAATGCCAGAGACCCACTCATCTGCAGTGCCTGCTGTGCAGCTGGGGGAATCTGCAAACCAGTACCTACAGCAGAAGACAAATGTACTTTATAACAAGCAGCTTTCACTCAGAGATGCAGTATCACAAATCCCACTGTTGTCAAGACCTTAAAAATACCATTTCGTATATTTAGCATAATATACTGTGGAGTGTGCCAATTCCAACCCTCCAAACTTCTGTAATTTCCCCTATTTCCTGTTAATCATCACACATACCTTCTGCAAGTCTTGCCATCAGCTGAAGGCGACCAGTTGTTCCCAGGTCAATTCCAGTCCGTTCCAACTCATCACTGTCCAAAAATGAACTGGCACTGGAAGCATCAGTGCGCTCAGTTACATGTCCAACTTTCATTGGCCTACCAGCCAGCTCAAACCCATTGAGTTGTTCCAAGGCCTTTTTGGCACACTCAGAGTCTGAGAACTGTGGATTGGAAAAATATGAATTCAATAATACAGCCTACAGGATTCAGCAATAATTCTACCATATGTAATATCCAGCTATATAAACATGAGAAACACCAAGTTTAAGGTAACAATAGCTACAAACTAACTTAAGTGTGCTTCACGTTTCCCATTTAAACCAAATGCATACAGGTTTGGGTATTTACTTTCACCTACTTAGATAAGAATGTATTATTGTTGAAGGTGGAGTATCCAGATACTGCAATAAACACACATCATGGCTGCAGGTCTCTTTCAACACCTTCCAAGAATGAGTCACCTCCTTTGTAACCTAGCTACCATGCATTTACTGGCTATTCCTAACAGAAGTTCTGCTTTACGCTGTGTAACATGTCATTAAATATACAAATATTTTGTTGGTACTAAACCCATCAAATAGGGGTTATATAGTGCCTCTGTTTTAATTTGCCTCCAAGCGCCAGAGGTACCATGACAAACTGCCACATCAGTCAATAAACCCAAGTTCACAGAATTATGTATCTGAGGGTAAAGAGAAAAGCTGTTTTCAACTGAAAGTTGAAAACGTCAGTCTTCATTTACTGGTGCCTTTACCTGCAGAAGACAGCGCTGCTTTATCAGGCACTGACACAAAGTACACTATTCCATCTTAAACTTGTGCATTGCTCAACCACAACACCCACAGAGAACAGTCAGAAACAAAGAAAAAGGCCCTCTCCTGCAACTTGACATTTCTAAGTAGAAATGTAACAGAGATAGTTGCTTAACCTATACTACTACATGCGAAGGTTACATTAAGAAATTGTCTAAGTAGTGTGACAATTCCAGTCATACCGTAATAAATCCATATCCTTTTGAGCGTCCAGTTTCACTGTCCATCATCAGCTGAATGCTTTCAATCTACAAGTAAAAAGACAGCTATTTATTAGTATGCATTTTGAAATAACCTACGAAATATCAAACCAAAACCTGAATGCAGCCCTGCCAAACACACATACATGAAAGTGAAATCACTTTAAATCAGTTCCTCATTCCCTGCTCAAGTCAAATGAGTGCAGAGGCAGCTGGCTATGGACTTTGTTACCAAACCAGCAGTGTGATGTACAATTTGTCCTTTAGGATCATCTACAGGCAGAGGCTTCATCTTTATACACCATTCCAGCAGACAATGAGCAAGAAGACATCATCAAATCCTATCCAGAACATTACAGTCATGGCATCTTATAGGCTGAGGAACTCCATTTCACAAGGTAAGAAAAGCAGTTTGCATGAGCTTGACCAGGAGCTTTTAGAAAAAGGTGCATATTTTAAATAATTATTGGCATATGGGAACATTTACACTGCAGTTCTCAATTTAAAACATATTACTAAATCTTCCAAGAGCCACTTCCCAAGACTTGGGAAGAGACAGAAACACAGAAGAAGTGAGAGTTCAACTGGAGTACATGGAATCAGCAGAAGGGAAAAACCTTCACAGCTGTATATCAGCCTCCTATACTACATTAATCCCATTGCCAGACTTTGAGAGGAAACAAAACAAGGACAGGTGGATTCATATTTAATAAACTCCTGCAATTTTCCAGGCTTCCGCACAACAGAATTCAAGAGATACACATCTGAATCTGAATAAAACATCTGGAAAGTGCTGTTACAATACGCATGAGGCAAGGTTAAGATCCAAAGATAGTATGAAAGGAATATCAATGGACTTGATGTATCATTTTTTAATTCTATCAAGCAGCATGTGAAGTATATTACTTTTTCCCTAACTAACAATGACATAGTCGTGATGCCTTAAGTTAACACAATACAGCTGCATTATGACTCCACCAGAAACTCCATATTCAAACTACTCTCTGCATAAAAATGTATTACCACGCTGCAAACTGAAGCCTGCTGCTCAGGAGTGAAAAAGGGCCAGTGTCAATCTGTACAGGACACACTGCCAGGGCATGTTAGTAACATGAGCAAAAATCCTCAGAAGCGGATGAAAGTACCGCATTCGCAGCGAACAGAGCTCAGACTCTATCCTGTGCTTTGTGCCTTAATCTGTGACACAGGGCCCCCATTCACAACCATGTCAAGGGAAGATATTTACAAGCTGCAGAAGCCAGATATGATGTAGGAATTGTTTTGTAAGGTTTTCCTTGTAATTTTAGGTACTCATTGATTTCTCAGCTCTCCTTCATAAACCCTGCCATTCAAAAATCAGTGGAGCACATTACGAATGAAGGTTCTCTTCTCCAATACTATGTATTTAAAGCTCTGTGGATGTACAGGAACAGAAGAGCAGGAAAAAGCAAGAGTGTTTTGCAGGCGTGAAATTGAATTATTTCCAGAAGCTGCAAGTACTCTACAACCAATGTGAGGTTCTAAGACGAACAACCAAGTAAAAATTTACCCTGCCAAATGGCTCAAAAATTCCTCGCAGCATATCTTCAGTTATGTTGAAGTGTAATGATCCCACATACAGCCTCATAGGACCAGCACTGCCCTTCTGCAGATTATTTGCCATTGCTGCTGCTCTGTTTTTTTCCGCCTAAGGAATAAAGAAAAGCCTTCTGTAAGACTTTAATAACACCCCTTAACATAAGCAATACACACTTAGCAGATACACCAAAACATACAAGCTGCTTTATAATCTGCATACTCTATTTAAAACCTACAAAATCCAAGCCCATGACAAAGCATAGACACAACTTCCAAAAGCCTTCAAACTGAACAACTTCATGCAGAATTCTGGCTTCCATCTAGGAAATCAACAACTTAGTTTTTACATGCGCTGGGAAGCATACAAATATACACTACAATTCTGCAACATTATTACAGTTTCATTATTACTGTTTTCTTCAGTATTTTCAAAATGCATTTATATCACTTTGAATTGCTGTAATTTGCCTGTCAACTATGGGAAACAAAGGTCCATTTATCATTAGCTTACATAATCTTTCCTGGTACTTTTTCAAACATTCAACAATAACTGAGTTTTCCAACAGTAAAGTCTCCCTACAACATGAAAGCAGCACTGATCAACAAGAATAAAAAAGAGGTTTGCAACTCCTTACCTGTGACGCTTGTACTATAATTGGTACGCCCAAGACTCTCTGTCCAGTTAGTCCTATTGCCAGTGGCACTGAACTAACATCAACAAATTCAACATAAGCAATTCCCTTTGAACGTCTGGAATTCCTATCTGAAATCATTCGCACATCACGAACCTGAAAGGCAATAACAAAAATCCCGTTGGCGATAAAGAATCAAATGCCTTAAAAAAAACCCCTAATGCAGTCCATTTTTCCAGTAAGGAATTAAAACCCAATTATTTGCCAAGTCCATGGCTTTTTAATTATATTGCAAACCTAAGGTAGCATAAAGCTATCTTAACACAGAGATAAGCTAGCAGTAAAAGCTGCTATTTTAAGTCAAATGCAGTATGTTACAGGAAAAAGGACAGCAGAACAGTTGCAGCACTGTAACACCAAGCCAAAAATCATACAGCTGATGGAACAAAGGAAGTTTTTCAAATTAAAAATTGGAGTTTTAAATGACAGTATAAGTGGCAGAACTATCTACCAAAGAATGAAATATCTGGAAAATGAAGCTGTTCGAATCAGAATGGCATTGCCATGGTTTACATCACTTGCTGAGCAATGAACTCCTGTTAAATTACATTTTCATGTTCAGAGCCTTTAAGAATTAGTTGGTCATCACTGATTTTCCCTTTTAAACGGTACAGGAAGCTCCAGAAAGCCACATGCTTAAAACTCTGTAGAATATTAATCCTGCATTAGAATACCATTTGGAGGTATTCAGAATCATTATAACCTCCATAATTACCTTCCCTACTGTAGAGAAAAATTCTTCCAGGTCTCTCGGGCGAATTCTTGCAGCCAGCTGCATGCAGAATACTGTTCGAGCATCTCTCTCCTCTGGGGTAAGATTATCAATAGGTTCTCTGGAAAGAGAAAGGTTTAGTTAAGAAGTAATATGATTTAAGATAACTCATCTCTGAACTGTGTATGAAACTTTAAGCAACCAGTACTTTTAAGTCTGGTGGGGAAAAAAGTTCCTGCCATTTTATAAAAGGGTAGAGTCAAAAACTGAAGGGAATGCTTGGGATTACTCTAACATTTACTTCATTAACACAACTAAGAATGTTTCAAATACTGGCATTAAATATGACTGGAAAATTACATATTAAGTACAGAAGCCCCAGCTAAACAGAAGTGCTATTTTGCTACTATCCAGAAGAGGTAGTAGCACTACAGAGCTTGCAGTCAAAAAGATGAGATGAAAGGACAGGAAACCAAAGGAAATGTTGAAGCCTGCACTGAGTTTCCAGTCATGTAGCAAGTACTTATATTTTTATAAATTCTAAAAAGCTGAGAATACAGAAGAAAAGTTTAAACTAAATTAGCTCAGAAAGGTTTGTTAATAATTAAAAAGAAAGCAAGATTGGTTAATTTTAACTGCATTAGTTTGACAGAATAATCTCATTAGCAGCAATCTACATGCAATTCCCTTAAATGAGAAGCCTAAGAATGGATAAGCACCTCCTGGATTTCAAAGATACTTGGCTGCTCTACAAATAACTTCTCTACATTACTGGATGGGGAAGAGAAGTATTTGTGCAGTACTTTTCCATTCTGTACTTAAGATTATGAAGTATGATTTAGCACAAAAGTTAACTTAAATCATAGTTAACACAAAAAATCTTGAGAAAACAGAAACACAAAAAGCAAACCAAGATATGTTTACCAAATTGGTATTATTTATATAAGTGAGCACTGTTACTGGGGGAGGGGGGAAGACTTCGACATGGGGAGAAAACATCTTTTCAAAGCTCTCCTCTCAGGGGCTATCTGAATGAATTCCAGTATTACTTGTGAGTAGAAGCTGGAGAGCAAGTAGTCATGCATTATTTCACCATTACTTTTCCAACTTCAATTGAAAACGCAAACCAAATCAAATCCCACCACAAACACACGTGAAAATACCTACCTAACAGGGCTCTTGTCTTTCCTGAAGGGACTTTTGCTTCTCGAGCGTCTTCTGCTATGAAGAGAGAACAAGATTATTAGAAAACTTTCAAATACAACAGTCTGATTTTAAGCAGATGCAATAAAAAGCAGAGAAAACTTAGCAACCTTAATTTGATGCTGTGAGGCAGCCCAATCTTCCCTCTGATGGCACTGTTGAATTTTGGACCAGAACTACGGTAAAAGAAAAGACAGATGTTACTCACTAGAGTACCCCATATACCATCTCCTGTCTGTGTTCCCATTTCACTGAAGGTGCTCACCCACCCTCACACCTGAACTTGTGAACATTTTCCACTAGCAGCACCCATCGTACGCATAAACTACGTGCAGCACTCCAAACTGTAAGGCACAGACTATGCTTCCTGCTCAGTTCCAACTGTCACAAAACCCCAGCATAGGCAGGATGCCAAGGAAGAACCAAATCATGGGTCAGCCATACACGGCACGTTTGCACAAGCAAAATGCTCTGAGCTACAGTCACTGCTGTTATCTTTCTGACATAGTTTGTTGTCCACATGCATTTTCTACCTACTGTGAATGCAAAGCAGTACCTTTATGACCTGGAACTCAGCCTCAAGAGTTTTGAGGTGAGTTTGTGGTGATGACAGGACTATTTGCTCAGGTGTAACATTTTAAAACAGAAAGTCTCATGAAATTTAAGGTGCAAGGGGAAAGCAAAGTCGCTCCCTGCAGACATTCACAAAGGACACATTCACTAATATTGTCTCAGCTCGACCCACATGGTACAAGTATGTAAATACAGCTTCCTTCAAGTAAAGCTCTTACTAGGACATCAAAACACACAACCAGCTAAGCCAGCAGTTAACTTTATATAGACATGTCACCCAGAAGGAATCCAATCTCCTGGCTGAAGCTAATTTTAGTTCTCCAGGCATCATAGAAGGCGTCAGAACACATGGCAATCCACCCACTGCTTCCACGATAAGGACAGTCCTCTTGCTAGTTATTGTGGCACAGGATAACAGCCTGTGACATGAATAGAAAGATTCAGCCTATCTTGTTCTCCCTGAACTTGATCTCCTTTAGATACAAGTATAAGAACACCACCTGTTAATGTTCCTCTTGTATATCCACTGAACAGCAGAGGCACTGCTCACAGACTGAACGCTAGGGGCTTAGTCGTTCCATCTGCAGACTTGATTCTTTCTGCTGTGGCTATAAATTGATATGAAAACACCCTGCAAGACATGGTAGGCTGAAAACATTAACTAGTCTTTCACTAAATCCATTTAAGCCAACCAATTTGTCTGATAAACATCATTTCACTACTCAGTGGAGCAGGAATGCTTAAACTCAGCATCCACAACAAGGAGAAGGATGATCATTTTTAAACACGTCACAGCACAGGTAGAAGTAGTGGGCCAAAATCTAAAGCCATGCTGGCCAGGTTAAAGCAGGGGAACTATGGTCCTGTGTAACACTGGAAAAGGAATAAAGAAAAAAAGACCATTTAGAAACTACTTATTAAGAGAAAATAACCAGTTATTAAGAGAAAAGACAACACAAAACCAGGCATATGTCAAGATGAGATCACTACTTATCAAAACCAGACTTTTTGCCTAGGATAAATTACTCCATTTGCTACTCCAGTTCAGACAAACAAAAGCTGAGTGTGTCTATTCAGGTTCTCCAATGTCCACCACACATCCTGCCAAGGCTGCAGCTGAAAATGCTGGGACTAATTCTACAGGCTGGCTTCTTAGCACAGGATTACTGTGCATCTTCACACTTCCTGATGTAAAACATGGTGCCCTCCATTTAAATTCAAATGTAGCAAGACAAACCAATGACTATCTATATTTTGTTCACTATCTCCCAATATTACAGAAATTGCCCAGAACAGCTACAGACAAGTATCATAACAATGAAAAAGATCCCTCACAATCATTTGCTGTCCTGGCACAACATATCTTGAGTCATTAAAACAGGCATGAGGTTTTGTAGTCATGGCCATACTTTCAGCCTTTTTTGAGGAAACTAGTTTGGAAGACTGGAACACTGAAACCTCCAAGTTTCTCCAGATGAAGAAAGCTCTCTAAAACAGCCAGGAGAATGCAGCAACTCCCAACTAAGCGATAAGATGAAGGACATCTTCTCCACACAGCCCCACACTGGAGGTGACAAGACTGGCAGGCTCCATATCTGGAAGGCTGAAGATCTTGATCAAGGGCACAAGGCAGTCTGGGGCCACAACAGTAGCACTGGCAGAACCCAACAGCTACTGCAATCTCATGGGTGCCAAAAAGCTGCAGATAACACTCCAACTGCACACAGCTGAGATCTTAAGAGCTGAAGCCTGGAGCAGCTTCACAGAGGCTGATGGGCCTGCTCCTCAAGATAAAGCAAAGCTGGACTGATGGGCCTGCTCCTCAAGATAAAGCAAAGCTGGACTGATCATAATCTATGATCCCAAGTAAACAGGATGGATGGAAGCACGGGATGTCGCTGCATCTCAGAGCCAGGAGCTGCTCAAGGTTTTCACTCTTTTGAGCAACCTGGTCTAGAGGAAGGTGTCCCTGCCCGCAGCAGGCAGGGTGGAACTACATAAACTTTAAGGGCCCTTACAACCAAAACCATTCTGTGATTATGAAAATGCCAACATCCAGGTGACTTAGTGCAAAATGAGACCTCCTTTCTTATTTGCATTTCAAAAAGGAATGTGCTTCCCTCGGTTGAGATCCAGCCATCTAGAAAAACATTCATGTGCAGAAAGCTGTACAAGCCTGAAGTTTCTCAGAAGGTATACAGTGTCTTCTCTATCATCCTGAGAGTTTTCTCCATTGTGGAGGACTAAAAATATACATCCTTTTCAAATGCCGCTTCTGACATGATCTTGTATTCTGAGATTTGACAACAGTTGGGATGTGACACAGAGAAAAGAAGACACAAAGAGCACCCCTGGGTGATCAGTGAAAGCCAAACACACTGCCCAGTTCTCACTGGTGATGGGGATGCAAAGGGAAGGGCGGGAATACAGAACAGCAGAAACAGAATAAATACCAACAAAAAGATGGGTTTGGAGAAACGACTTGCAACTACCAGGCACAGAAGTGCTAGCGAGCAAAGTATCTGAGAGGAACTGAAGAATTCTAAACAAGTTTGAGAGAAAGCAGGGCAAGTATGCAATGTGTGGGCATTGCTAAGACAAGCTGCTTTCAGTCTGGATGCACAAACGTGGAATTGTTTATGCAGTAAATGCTTAAGAGCAGCAACCCAGTAAAAAACTTTGTAATACAAGCAGAAGGTTTTATGAGCCTGTAACTGAAGCCAGGCTGTTACTCATTTCTGACAGTTAAACCATCAGGTCCATACACTGAAGATAGGGAGGACATGTAGAAAACTTGTTTGTTACTTCAGTTCTGTGATGAACCTCGTTTTCCAGAGAGCTGTACACATACCTTCATTTGCTTTTGCCTCTGAGTTTAGGTAGGAATGCAAACTAGCAGGAAGAACTGGATACATTACTGCCCTCCTCCTCTTGACTACGTATTTATTGACACTCTCCAGCCCTAACCTCTCACCTTTTCCAAGATGCTTAGCAACCAATATCAAAAGCTGAGAGTGAAACTTTCAGCTTTCACAACACACACTGAAGCAAAACACACACAACCCCACATCAGTAACCTACTAGGGACTTCTATAGCGGCCTCTGAATCTGCGATCTCTGCTCCTGGAACGGCTGCGTCTGCGTTCTTTGCTTCTGCTCCGTTTTCTTTCCCGGCTTCTGCTCTTTTTCCTTTCCCGATCTCGGCTCCGTTTCCTTTCCTTGCTTCTGCTCCTCTTCCTGTCATGGCTTCGACTTCGGCTCTTGCTCTTTTTTCTCCTGAGAAAGAAAAGCACACCTTTGGTTACACACATAGCTCAGTACTGTTACTCATCTCACATTCCACAGTTCCTCTAACCTGATGTCACAGACACTGACAGGAAAATCCTTCTACTTGCTGGTATTTATACAAGTTTCTTTTGGTGGCTAAGCATGTCTCAAGCTCTCAAATTTATCATGAGCAGCAACATAAAGTGCTCCAAAGTACTTTCTTATTTGAAATTACATAATCACTGAAGAAAGCTTCCAGGAAAAGTAAAAAGACTTAAAAAAACTTTCCTGTACATAATAAATGCAATACTTCATGTGTCTTTCAAACATACTTTAAATACACCATCAAGATGCTAAGAATAAATTGTATTTTTAGAGCAAAGTAAATCAAGACACAATAAAAGTTGAAAGGAAGAGACAAGCCTGAGAGAAAAAAAGGGTTTTTTCTTGATACTCCCTGCCATCAGTCTTCACACACTGCCTAAGAGTTTTGCTTCCCACTTCTACTCCCACTCATAAGCCACTTCCTCTTCCAAGTCTGCAGCTCCTACAGGTTGGAGGAAACTGCAGATCTTCATCATTGTAACCATTCAGTTGGAAAATATAAACTTTTTCTATCTCCATGTCAATTATACCTCACACCTGAAGACCACTGAGCCACTGCCTCACTACTTTTGGGTTATTTGCAGGGTTTTTTTCCTCTCCATCTCAGTCTCAAACCATAACAACTTATGTCTCTAAGTATCTAAAACACATATCTGTGTATGCATACATAAAACATATGTTAAACAGATGCTCAAGCCAATTACTTGAAGTAAATTAACTCAAACTACATTTGGGGAATAAACAATACTGCTGCTGAACTTTTGAAATGCACAACATCCTTTGCTACTCAGTTTTTCCTGTCCTCCTTTTGGGCCTCCAGATTGCACACAGTGTCTTCTGTCAAAGTGGTCACTCATGCACTTAAATTCTTATGCCATGCCCCCCTTTTTCAAAAAGTTCATCCCTGGTACTCTCTATGGCTATGGGCAGACTTCCAGTCAGGTTAACTCAAAAACTGAAATGGGGAAGATGCCTCACGAGCAACGTATCTGAACAGACATGAGGGTACAATTAGAAAATCAGAAAAGGAAGTGAAACTCTACACAATGACGCTGCAAGACAGCAGCAAACACTTGACTTTCTTGCCTTCTACAGTAACTTTCTTTTCTAAACTCAGTTTACCATTTTTCTGAATTGTAAATGCAAACTCTGAACATTCAGGTCTGCCATGACAATGGAACCATGTGCAGAAAAATAGCAAATGGCATTGCTCTGGTCTCAAGAGAGGTTACAGCAACTGAGGAAATGAACTGAAATATATTCCAGCATTCTCCTAATTCTACCACAAATCAAGGTCAGAACCATTTCTAAGATTTAAACTCCACTGCTTTTTTCAAATCCCAGTTCCTATTTTGAGACATGGCAGCCAAAAGCAGGGTGCTGCATGCCATGTATGTATTTTAAAGCAACAAAAATGCAGAACTTCAAAATACTAGGAGCAACTGCTTTTGATGGGGCTTTAATAGTCAGCATGAGAATGACATTCACAGTATTGTTCAAACACACATATAATCATTTTAGATTATTAGATTCCAACCCAAGTCTGTTGGAATTGGACTTATCATTTTTCTGGAAAGAAATGTTCTTTCGATCCCCATCATGAATCTCTGTGATTTCAGACTATAACAACAGCACACATCGACATCTCCAGTGAAATGTGTGTTATGGACACACGCTGGTTACTGTCAACTATCAAACTGACAATTAATTCATCCTGCATCAAGTACCTCATCATCAAATGATGCCTGTAAGGTAGAGAATTTACTTATCATCAAATGATGCTTGTGAGGTAGAAAATTTATTTCACAGACTTAAACCCCTTCCATTTATTTGGAGTACTTGGCACTTGACAAAGCACTTTTCTTCAAAGATTTTACTCCAGACAGGTTGGGTCAGCAGCAGTGTACAGACCCTGGAATTATGCTTCCTGAAGAAGCTGGGCTTGGACTCTACTTCTCTGAAAATGTTATAATTTCAGAGTTTAGATTACAAACAAAAGACTTGCAAGTTTTTGTACGGGGTGAGAATAGAGGGAAGGGATCCAATGCCCCAAAACTTCTCAAGGTGCCAGTTATCCTTAAAGGCTTTGAACTGTTCCAAATCACATAAAATTCTATATCAAATCCATTTTTATATGCAAACTCTGTTGCACTACTAATGCAACAAATAAGAAATTAAATATGCTGAATATACCAAGTCTGTATTTTTAAATGATGCCAACATTAAATGTTTCCACAATTTTGATGACACCATTGACAAGGGAGTAACTACATTTGTAAACGAAAAGAACATTTCCTAATTGCTGTAGTCACAGCACTTGCAAATACCAAGCTTTTCCATTTTATGCCCCTAAACAACACTGACATGCATTTGCAAGGTTACAAAGATCAGCAGCCTCCCCTGAAACGCAGAGAACTGAGAAAACACTTACTTCTTGCTGCGTTCTTCGTGGCCATTGGCACTGCTCAATTTGTTCTCATCCTAAGCAGGGTTGATAGAAGAACATCATGAGGACGAAGCGGAAACATTTCAAGTGGTCAAAGGGTAATGGGAATAGGAATAAGAAAATACAAAACAAAAATTATAATACTAAATTACTTGTTTGCAGTTTAAGGTGGAAAGATTTAGAAAATTTTGATAGGCATGTTTAACCACTTTGCTGCTTATATTTAAGTCATACAATTACAAAATACAAGACTTACATCTTTTAAAAGTGCGTATTAAATTGTAGGTACTTCCTTACATGGTTTAGAGAGCAAGTTATCCTGTAGAATTCAGCACTCAAGTGGTTAACTGTTATTTCTATAACATGTAAGAGGAAGTTTCAGGTTTGTGTGCCCCTCTGATCAGTACCAAGGCTATATGTCTGCCTAAGCCCCGGTGGCTACGCTAGCAGCAGCCACTATGGATTTCCTGTGACCGATGCCATTCCCGAGATCTTCGCTCATTTTCGTTGAAGGGTTGTAAGAGCTTGATGTCACCTCTGTCACACATCTCGCCCTGAAGCAAACAGGGATTCACACTGCTTTAGTAACGTCGACTCCCAAGAAAGTCATCAATAATCCACCAGTCCAGCCTAAACATTCCCTATTTCCATACCTGTTTACATGGAAAATATCCATGTTAAACCAGGACACAAGAATTTTAAACATAACAATTTACAAATTTCTCTTCAAGATTTTAACGTAACTGCTAAGTATTACATAAAATAATTATACCACTTAAAACTTACAAATGCTCATCCAAAATTCATCACATGGTTGTAATAAACACTGCAGAATAGACTAACAAGAGCTGCTATAGAATTTATATACTTGCTTTACAGTTTAATCACATCACTTACATCAAAAGAACAATTCCTAAGCGACTTAAACTGAATATACATGTTTTGTGACACCAGTACTAAAGCATGCATAATGTTAACAGTTCACCACCATTTGGTGAAAAACAACAAAAGACAGTATTCATTTGCTGCTGGTCTATGGGAAAGACATCACTACGCTCATTGAGAAAAATTTTGCATTAAAAAAAAGAAATGGACATTTCCTAATTCAACAACTCGGACAGAGAAATACAAGAGCTCTTTTTAGAATGACACCGCAGACTGTGATACTGTCTTTTACTTGCTAAGAACATTCTATTCAGGGATCCAAGAATTTCCGTCAATTCGTTCACTCAGCAATGGATTTTCATCTGCCCTGTTAAAAGATTAACCACCACCAGCCTTCTGCATTAAAAGCAAGTCTCACTCTTCTTGCACCGAGCAGACTGTTCAAATATTTACTTGCCATGGGACTGGTGAAAAGGTTATTCTTGGAACCCTGCTGTTTTCCCAAACCACTGCATTCACCTTGTTGCTATACCAAACAGGACCTGGCAATTTTAGGAGAGGTTTTTGTTCTCTTGGTTTTGGTTGTGGGGGTTTTGGTTTGTTGGTTTGTTGGTTGTTTTGGTCTTTTTTTTTTTTTTTTTTTTTTTTTTGTTTAGTTGCTGCTTTTGGTTCTTTGTTTGTTTAAACCTAGGGGACCACGGTACAGCGATACGTCACTCAATTACTACCTTATGATTGACAGTTCACACTGGAATCAAAGGTGAATTCATGGGAGTAGAGGTGAGATATCGTTAGGCAAGTCTACAAAGAGAGATAGATGGGCATTTATTCATCACGCTGAAGTGAAACTACTGCACAATATAATTACATTAACAGTATATATTTACTTGCAAGTTACATGTAATGCATCTCCAATAAGATAAATCATGAGGGCTCCAGGGATGTTAGTTTACAGTTCAGCAGTAGTTTCATGAATAATGCTAAATTAAGGTAAACAGGACCTCACTGGCAGATTTTTCTCACCTTCTTGTAAGGAGCTTCAAGCATTGCTTCAATATCAATATCATCAGCCATTTTTCAGGATACCTGAAAGAAGAAGCAAAATCCACCTGAGAACAAAAACATTCTCATGCTTAAGGAAAAGCCTTTTGTGTATAAAGAGGCCACCAATGCATTGGCTCAGATTCACAAAGCAGGGTCTCAGAAGACATTTCCAACAAGGGCTGGAATGAAGCTTTGCCCACTGAGATGAGAAAGAATGTGACACAAAGCAATTACAGCTGCAGACAACAAAATGCTACTGAACACAATTAGCCAGTGGAAACCCCAGAGGTGGTCCACCAATATCCTTCAAAACAAAGAGCACAGATGATTTATGATACAGAAACACAGGTCTGGTGGCCATCTTGAGAACTACCAGAGCTTGACCAAAGGACTCGAGAGACACGTAAAGAACACAGTACAAACATTCAGGCAAACCTGTTCATAGCTTCCCAGCATTTGTTACCACCACATTTACTGAGCTGAAAACTTGTCAACACTAACGTTCTTTTAAGAAATTTGGCCTCCTGCATAATGAGGGCCACAAGAGACACAGTTACAGTTCAGGCATTAAGAGCTACTGAAGCATACACAAGATCCATCCAGCCTCAAACCTCAAATGCCAGACAGATAGAAACCCACCAAGCCATATAACACCAATCACCACACACGTGTTTGGGTTGGTTGGTTGTTTTAAATGGTTCCCCTTATTTTTCAGCTTCAACCCCTCAATGTAATTATGCATTAATTACACTCTGAATCCCTTTGACATGTTATTTCCTTTCCTGTTGCAGGTTTCCTATTAAGAACCTCTCAGGACTCTATACTGAAGTATAGACTCAACTTCCTCAAATCTCTTAACAGTTTCTCTCTTTTATGCTTTCTTAGGTTGAGAAACAGCCAGCCCTCCAGATACAAGTCAGACAGCCCAAGAAGGAAGATTTTTCCTGCATGTGTGCCAAAAAATGGATTTTTAAACATACAAGTTAGTTCTTACACCTTTGTTACAGGTATTGCCATACAAACTGTGCTGTCCGAAGACCCGAGCAGCAGAATGAAATCACCCCGACACTTCAGGAGTCTTTAAGCTGTTCACTCATAATGGAGATTATCATACCAGAGCTGTACCATGTGTAAGAATTAAATCACTCTCCCACCCAAATCTGACCACTGCTCATTAATAAAATGAAGAGTAAAACATAATCCTTTAGCGGTATCAGAGTACTGTAAGTTCCCACTCAGTTACTTCACCAAGGAATGGTAACCTAAGTTTCAAGGTATCACCTCTTGGGCTACAGTACTCTTATTTACAAATATGATCATCTTCAGTTTAATGACTCAATTTTACTTTTTCCAGCCTTTCCACTCATGCATACATATGATATATGCACAATTTAAGTCACCACTGCTCTGCCCGTATTTGGTAGGAACAAGTACCTCAGTGTAATTAAGGATATCAAAAGCACCAAGCCAATCACAGGACTCCACAACAAAACTCCCACCTGCAATGACACGTCCATATGTGTCATACAGCCAAGGTATCAGCCAGCTTGCAGCGGGATCCTTCATTTCAATGAGGGATGGCAGAGGCCAGAATAGGGACCCCCAATTCAGAAGTGGCACAGAAAAGCAAACAGGGAGCAGCTATTACTGCAAATACTGACTAGTAAGAGTGAATAACTGTCATCCGGTGGCTTCAAAACAAAGGCTCTTATTCACACAGCATTTAGCCACGGAATTCAGTGTTACAGAGCACTGGGGATGCTAACAAAGGGAGAATAAAAACAAAACCCACGAAAGCTGACAGAAAAAGCTTTTCATTAAACAAAGACATGCCTTGTGACCCTGAACCACAACTCTGTGACTGACAGCACACAGAGAGAAGTATCACTGTCCCACTGCCTGCTGCTTCTATTCTTCCATAGGCATTTACTGATGGCCACCATCACAGACCAGATCCTGAGTTACACAGACCTTTGGTCTCAGCCCGTGCAATCCATGCTCTTTGTACTCTGTACATGCACATTCATTGGTGTGATACTATGTTTTAATCAGAATACTTTCTGTTCAAGTAACACAGTTCTACTATCAACATTAATTCACGTAATGCACATGATACTATAAAGTTATTTAAAAAATAATCAAGAGTCCTGACACATTTCAAATTAGTAGAAAATCATAACAGCCTCTCAAATATCCATCATTAAACACTGAAGAAGCACAAAGCAATTTATAAAAACCTTTTAACTTGCTCAAAAAATTCTGCATATGCCTGACATCTGTCACAAGAAAACAAAAACCGACAAAAAAACACCCCCACAAAAAAAAAATCAAAACAAATAAACAAAAACACAACAAGGAAAAACCCAAAACGTCAAAACAAGGGATGAACTACACTCGAGATTTTGAGTCTACAGAAAACCTAAAGGGGCACGAAATTCACTGCTACTGGCCTAGCCAGTATTTTGTCGGCTGATTCTATCGTTTTGCTGTGTTCTATTACATAAAAGGAGTTCCTCTCCTCGCCATTATTTGGCCTTAGGAATTCCAGGAGATGACAATTTCATTCTCGCTTTGCAAAGAGCCTCCTGGAAAAGCATCAGGAGAGTTTAGGGAGAAGACCGACGCTTCGGGGAGGGGGGGGCACCTATGCCCGGATGGCCCCCACCCAAATGCTCCCTCCGTGCGATCGCAATGCACAGCGTCGGGCTCTCGACCACACCTCCGCGGTGACCCAACCCGCCCCGTTCCGCCGGGGCTCCGGCCTGATCTGAGCGCCGCGCCTCGTCCCCTGCGCGCCCGCAGATCACCAAGAGCCAAAGCGCAGACCCTGGGGCCGCTCTCTGCCCGCTCCGAACGCAGGGCCAGAGACCTGCGCCGGCCGGGGCTGGTCACTCTGCACAGCGCCATCGTGGGGGAACTCGGGGAGGGACAACGGCGCGACGGGGACGGCCGGGCCCGCCCGCTACGTGGCCATAGGAACCACATAACCCCGCTCGGCCAGGCCGCGGGCTCAGACAAGCCGCCGAGTGCTCCGGGTGCAGAAAAGCGCAAGGGGAACACCGGTGCGGAGGCCAAAGGCGGTCCCCGGGGGCAAGGCACAGGGGCGGCAAGGCCGGAGGAAGGCGGCCATGGGCGGCGGGAGGGGCACGGGCCTCCCGGGCCGCCCGCAGGCCGAGGCCTCAGCGCTCCGCGGAGCAGGCCGCTCTTCTCCCGAGCGGCGCGGTGAGCGCTCCCCGCCCGGTAGCTACCTGCGCCGAGGGCGAGTGCTGTCCTGGTTCGGATCCCCGAGGTTCGGCGGCAGCAGCGGCGGCTCCTGGTTGCGGCGCCGGCTGCGCTAGCGGTGGGGGATGGGCCCGAGGGCTCAGGAGCCCTCCCCAGGCGTCTGGATGCGAGATGAACGGCGCCTCTCGGCCAGCCCGAGAACGACAGGCGGCGAGGGGCAGCGCGACCGCGGCGGCGGTCCCCGGACCCGGGCTGGGCCCCGGCTGTGGCACCGGCGACTGCTCCCCGAAATGGCGCCC
>JAOEHX010062733.1:0-23392 GCA_025448015.1 Bolborhynchus lineola | reverse complement strand
GTGGTGGGGGTGCATGGCTTGGTCAGGCTGGGTATACGTGGTGAGCTGTTGTATTCTCTTCCTTTGTATTTCTCTTGCCATTATTATTATTGGTGGTGGCAGTAGTGGTTTGTGTTATACCTTAGTTACTAAACTGTTCTTATCTCAACCTGTGGGAGTTGCATCTTTTGATTCTCCATGTAGCAAACTGCGTGGCTGATTTACGGCCTAAACCACGACACTGTGCAAATGAATTGAACTCTAAATCTTCCTTGATTATAATGGGAGCTCAGACAGCTAATTCACGGGTAGATACCTACATACAGATACCGAAATTTAGACATCATTATCTGTGGATTTTTGTGCTCTGGCTTCTGTGGGGAAATGAGCAGAGAGATGCTTTTCACTTACAAAGCAGTATGGACTAGCTATTCTGGTTATCTGAAAAACAAGCAGATGTCCTTTGCCACACTTATTGAACGCCAAATTGCTTCTCCCTGCAGGAAAAATTAAAGGAAATCATTTTATAGTACTGAATTAGTCTTTGACTCAGCTGTTGTTTAGTGACACTTGTAGGAAGGTTAAAAAATTATGTAGTCCTTTAGCTTAATGATTGGCATTTTAATAATTGATATTGATTCAGAACAAATATTGGGGAGGGGGTGAACAATTTTGGTTCTTAACTGTTTTAGTCTCTTCTAGTCATTTAGGTATTTCTGATTTCTGTCTGATTTTGACATTCTGACATTTGAGTATTCTTACTGTGATTCAAAAAATGCAATGTTATGACATGTCTACAAGATTAGTCAAATGAGTATCACAAAATATCCTTTTCACTAGTTAGGTCAGTAGGTATATAATTACCTTGTTATAAATGGTCAGTCCTTTCTCCAGCAACAATAGTGTGGTAAGTTTATTTTAGTAGTAAAGTTTGTATAAATTCCTGTTGCATAGCTAACGCAATAGAAGGTGCTTCAGTGCACACTGTTTTTCCATTAGGAGGCTGATGGAATGTGTTTAAGTTGATGTACTGGTTATAGAAAAGGTTAGTCACAGAGCTACCACATGAGCCACTTCCTTCCCCTTGATATTATATGTTCCAATCCCATATTGTGTAGCTTCTATCAATGTGCTTATGTCTGATGCCCTGGAGCTGCTTGGAGAACTGAGCTCATGTGTAAGTCTCAACAGGCTTCATAAATTAGTTATTTTACTACTTATGTATTTCATGTCATTTCCAAACAGGAGATTATCAGACTGGAACTTCCCAAAAAGCAGCCAAAAGCAGGGCTTTTCAGATTTCTGCCATTTCAGCTGATGGACAATTTAGAGTTTGTGTTCAGTATCTAAGGAGACTTTGGGTACAGCCTCATGTTCTTGTGAGTCCCAAATTTAGGAAAAAATTCTGCCTGCGTAATGTACAGGGAATATGAGTGACACCTGCAGTTAAAAGGACTACTTAATTTTGTATCTGCTTTAATTCTAATGTAAACCTCTGAGATCATTGAACAGGCACACATTTCCAAATGCAGGAGACAAACAGTAGTCTACATTTTTGTATAAATAAAATTACATGACAAATATGTTTATATAAATAAAAATACATGACATAGATTTGAGATACATTTTAAAGATGGCAGATTAAAATCAGGGATTTTATTTTTTATAAGAACTAAGAATATAAAAAACCTAGAGTTGGATGGTTTCCACTTATAGCAATCACGGAGTTTCAAGTGTTTTTATCTTAATTTGTGATCTGTCTCTAATTTTAAGACTCCATCCCACACTGTAGCTGCCAACTGCATATGTAGCTATGAAGGGGGAGTATCTGTTTACTGTAAGCATTTGGTCTGT
The DNA here is from genome assembly GCA_025448015.1 of Bolborhynchus lineola. NCBI lineage: Eukaryota > Metazoa > Chordata > Aves > Psittaciformes > Psittacidae > Bolborhynchus > Bolborhynchus lineola. The sequence continues at coordinate 21,559 of JAOEHX010062733.1, read as the reverse complement.
ATTTTTGGAAATGTAGATGTGCACTAATGGCTTTTGTTTGCTGGAATTACTAGTATAAATTAAAATTAAGGGTATTTTAATGAATTTTAATCACTGAGTTTCCAATGAAAAGTCAGCCATTTCAAGTGTCATGAGATATGCTGGTCCATTAGTCAAAAAGTGAAGGAAAGTTTTACTGGCAAGAAGTATTGGCTTTCACCAAAGGTAGGAAAATTCCCATGGATCACTGAAAGAGGTCTGCTTTTGGTAAAATTTGTACCTCTGGATTCATACTGCCTAACATGAAGAGAGATAAACACATCAAGTATATCTTTCACAATATTGTGACAAGTTCTAACAGACACTTTGGTGGTAACTTAGAAATATAACTCTGAACAACAAGTTTGGAAAAAAAGATCCTCTAGTATTGAAGTTTGGAGTCAAATCCTGCCTGAATATGTATTTCCAGAAGATGCTTTATGGTGCTTATTTTGATTCGGTACAGAAGCACCAAACAAAACTGAAGTCCCAGTGCTTGGGGCAACAGGCCAGTATTTGATCTGGGCTGTAGAAATCATTTAAGTTTCCTGGGGAATGTTTCGACTCTTCTTTTCTGAGCAACGCCATAATGATTTCAAAGTTTTAAGTGCCCCCAGAGTGGGTGAATATATGAGTGGACTGAGCCCTCTGAAAGATCAATGTTGAAATTTCCAGGATGCTCTTAAAACACTCTCTTTCCTATTGCCATGTTTTGACTTCTGTGCTTTCCACCACCTTCTATGACAATTTGAAACCAAGACTCAGCCTCACCCTTAAGCTTTTTTACCAGTCCTGATCTTGTTTCTGTCCTGTCTTGCCGTTTCTGCTATTACTATTTTTCAGCTTTGACCTCACATTGCAAAAGTCACCTACTTTCTCACTCATCCTCAAGTACAACAGACTGGATAAAAGCCTTTGTGCACATACGCCCAAAGGAATGAACATACGCTCATGTGCGATAATCCTTCTGCTAAAACTGAGAAATAATACTAACATTATGGGTAACTGTTCAAATTCTGAAGAGCTGGGTCTGCTTACTATATGCTGTACTGCTTATCCATAGATCTCATATCTCCCTAGTGCTGTAGAAGTGCAGAGGAATGTGTCCCAGGAGAAACAGCAGAGCCAGGTTTGATTATCAGCCATACGCTATTAACAGCTCTCAGCTCTCCCCTGCTTGAGATCTTCTCTAGTTTAATTAATTGCCTGATCTGAGACAAAGCTTTTGGATAAACATACACTTATGAATATTGCAGACAAATCAAGCAGGAAATTCTAAGTGACATTCATCATTCCTTTTCTTTTGGAGTGTCCTCCAGGCACTAATTTGCCCTTTCATTTTCTTGCCTTTTTTTTTTTTTTCTTAATATTTTCTTTCTTTAATTGGAAAAAAAGTGGTCAGAACAAACTTGTTGCATTGCTTTTTATCTTTCTTTCAGTGTTGTCATAATGATATTTCACTAATTAGTAGAAGACTTTGAATTACCCTACAACATTTGGGCTCATTTATTTCTGTTTATGGGTCTGTAAAACCAAATGACTGTAAAGCAGTAACTGTTGCACTTTTGAGCATTAAGAGGTGGCATAGGCAGGATGTGAGGAGGATGAAGGTAAAATAGGTGCTGAATCTTATAATCAGTAATGTAACTTTGATTTAGGAAACTTAATGTTCAGTTTCTAATTCAGTCACTGAAAGATTTAAAGAAAAAGCATTTGAATACACAAATACATTTTGGCATGCACCTTCTATTGCTGGGTGCTAGGAGTGTTAGAAGGAAAGTCCTTCAATATCTCTACAGGCCAGTGGTTTCTTTATTCTGGGTTTTATTTCCCTATTGTTTGACCAAAGATGAGCTTTAATCAGGTACTAGAGGTGTTATAAATCTTTACGCTTTAAAGAAGCATGCAGATACAACAAACCATACTGATTCTTCCATAGAACTTCTTTAGATCTATACTTTAATAGATCTATATATTTACAGTAATTTGTTATTAAAAGGTGCATGTGTTTTGATATTTCAATTTCTTTTTCAGTCTTATTTCAATTCTTAATGTAACAAAATAGTGTCCAATAATCTCAAATAGTATCACCGTTGCATTTACAAATTCTTAGGATTTCATTACTCCTTTGCTGCTATTGGTAATTTTATTTTAACTTTACACTTCTGCTAATTTTCAAGTCCCCCATTTCTATGCCTTTGAATATAAAGGATTTTTATCCCCTATATTCATAATCTTGTAGGCTAATCTATTGCTGACTGGAAGCTATAGAGAGCCACAGGTAAGAGTGTTTGATTCAAGATCCAGTTTGAGAAGGCTAGTGTCCCAGAAGCAGAAAGTTGTACTGGGCTTTTAGTTGGGTCTTGCCTTTTTAAAGCAAAAGGAAAAAGAAAAATTAAAAAAGAGGGAAATGAAAATAAAAAGGAAAAGGCAAACCAAAATGGAAAAGAAGAAGAATATGAGTTCTTCCTTACCCAATCATTTCTTTAAAAAATCAAGACAGCTAAGAATTTATTGTTATCTCATAAATATATCTCAGTGTGAAAAAGATATCCAGTACTTTGAGCACTTAAGGAAACTGGTGCCACCTGTACCTCTACACATTAGGGAAGGAAATTGTCTTGATTCCTATAATTTTTCAAAGAGTAGGCAATATAATATAGCAAAAGAATTTCCTATAGCGCTCTCTGAATTTCTTTCAACATCTACTAACTGCATCATTTCCAGTTATTCCTACTAATTTTCTTATACAGAAGGTGGTTCACTGAAAAACAAGATTTTGAAATGTAGACCCACTTTGGGAATGGAGGCACATTACAATATTATGAGAAACTCTAGCATCTGTAAATGCAGAGCTCAATGTTCACATCATCATGTTAGGTGTTTTTGCTTTTATGTGTCACTCTTTCTTTAAGTAACAGGAACAGCTAAAGTGCACCCCTGTTCCCATGGATGTGGCCTGCAGTATAGTAGAAAAACTCAATGCATTTTCTGAAGAGAGACGAAGTATCCAGTATTTCAAACAAACTGGAATGCTTCGGATTACTCTGTTCTTGTAAGAATAAATTTGATGTTGTACTTTGTTATGTAATATTAACCACAGACTTAAACAATGAAATGAGATGATGCTGTAACGAAATTTCACTAGTCTTGATGCCACAGAAGAGCTGACACTATTAGATGAACTGCAAGGGAGAGAGAAAAATTATCTCTGGACAGACATTTGTATATTAGGTGGTGATTTTTCTACAGATGTAATAATTACAATTTTAATTCATGCATAAAAAAAGGAGGGAGCACAGATTACTTCTGTCAAAATAGTTCTGAATGCTGTGAAGCTGTTAATGAGTAATGTTCCCTTGGAGGAAATGTTAGCATGTCTTTTTCTTTAGTGTTATTTTGTTCTACTCCCTTTTTATCTTGTAGAAAATGTTGATTGTCATTCAAGCTTCAAAATAAGAATATAATGAGTATGTAGGATTTCAGAAAGAAAATACAAAACTCAAGCAAGCCCTTTAGATGAAAGATTTTGGTAAGTTTGGATTTTTTTTTTTTTTCTGGTTTGTTGTTTTTTTTTTTTTTTACTTCTTAGAAATACTTCAGCTGCTTAGTAAAGTATCCGTAAAACTGTGTTTATCTTGCTCCATACCTTAATCACAAGATAATGAACTGTGCTAAGTGGTGACATGCATCAGTAGTCCCATTATAACGTTATAATACAGTACTATTAATGCATTTTGCTGCAGTGCAGAACATTATTCCTAATGGAAATAATATCTTGTACTGAAGATCTATTGTGCCATCTCTCCTAGGTTTTGCTGGAGTACTTGAGCACTTAATAGCCTGAGGGAATACTTGAGTATGTAACTAAATTTTTGTTAGACTTCGCAGCCAAACAAACACAGGATCAGAGAAATAGGGGAAATGGCCACCATTTTGTGAGATCTTACTTTAAGTAAAATGACATTAAATATCTGAACCAGTTTCCTAGAGACTTATGAAAAATTTGTTAGAAATTAAGCACCATCTAGTATTCTAATAGAAATCAAAAAGAAAGAGCATGAAATTACTGTCTGTCTGGTAAGACATTGTCATGCAAAGACATTGATCAATTTTTCTCTGTCCTTATTTTAAATGTGTTCTACAGAATTATACATTAATATCTTTTGAGAGTGAAAAAAGCTTTTAGGCTTGAATTCTGCTACAGCGATGAAGGTGTCATTAGTAATTTCTGTAGCAGAGTCTGTTCATGATGAGCAGACACACAGTGCATGAAATCACTCTTACTCCTTTCCCATGACAGCACCGTGTTCCTGGTATCTAGCATCAACATATGCATACAAGATATGTAATGCAAAATTAACTTGTCATAGCCAGCATGATGGTTGATATTACAGAATGATCAAAAGGAAAATATCCATGGTGATTGCTGCTTCCTAGGAGTTGCAAACTGTGTGGGATGTTCTACAGTGGTTATGACTAAACAGTACCTATGCAAACACAATGCATGAGCTTCCCTGTTACTTTGAGGTATCAGATATCCATTATCCTGGGTTAGTAAAATGCCATTTTCCCTCTTGCATTATTGGACAATTAGGTTTAATGAGATTCATCTTTATTTAAATTTTTTATATTGGGAGCAGAACACAGGTGAGCTGACCTGTTATATATGAATTTCTACATTAATGTGTTAGAAGAGTTTCTGTGTTATAGTGTGGTTGGTTTGTTTTTGTTGACCCAACATGACTACAAATGCACTGAAGTACTTGGCCATGGTTTCCCAGGAGTACTCAGAGTTGGCACTGTGTTAAAGGCTCCGAAGTGTAACTGAGGATTATATTCTATTGTACCTTAGAATAAATTCTAGAGTTCTTCAGCTCATTTTTGTCAGAATAAACCCAATATTTTTACAAGATTTTTTTAAGATCAATGCTTCAATTTTTTCCCCCCTAAAGAAAAAATAAAACCAACTCCAAATAAAAATAAATTGTTTCAATTTCACTTAGTAATAAAGTTGCTGATGCTGCTTAAGTCAACAAGAAGTCAATGAAAATAAATTAATTATTACAAAATTCCACCTTTAAAAGGCATCAGAATATAATGGTTAAAAATATGAAGTAAGAGTGATTGTAAATTGGAATTCCCTAGAATGTGGCTATGGAAATTATGGTAATTTTTGAAATAAGGGCAGAATATGAATTGACCTAGAAATGACTAAATATATTTTATATTTTTCTTTTGATCCTTTATGAAAGGATTAGGGTTTTGGTTTTATTTTTCTTCTTTTAAAAATTGCCATGGTTTTACCACAGCTGTCACTGAAGCATAAAGCCAGCTATCAAATAAGGATGAAGAATCATTTAGGAATCTAAGCAAAATTTATTGTTTGGTTGTTACTAATTAAAGAAGGGGAAACATACATTAAAATGTGCTGCAATTAAGCATTTTGTATAACTTTTCTGAAACTGTTTGCATCATTTTTAAGGCAATGTGTACCATAAAGCTGATTCCTTAACTCTTCCCAATTCCAATTTATTTGCATGTTACTGAAAGTGCTTTTATTCCTTTCATGTGAATTTAATGTTCATGAACAGACTTGGGACACTACAGAATTAATTACTTTCCCTAATGACAAAGTTAACACAACACACACTTCAGCATTGCTTAGCTGAAAAAACTCCTCCAAAGGCATTCAGTCTGAAGAAATCTCCCGATTGAATGAACTGCAGTTCCTGAAAACTCTCCTTGATCAAGCTGTAAAGATTCTTGATTATAATTTTAAAAATTATCTGCACTAATTATTGTAATAGTATTTTTCAGGGTTGTCTAGTGTTGTCAATATTTGTGCATGATCTAGAAGCTCATCAGCACTGAGGCTAAAAAAAACCAGACCAGAACAATGTGTATAAGTAAAACTGCATCTAGAAATCAGCATTTTTGAAGTAAAGGATAGAAAGAAATAAAGTCGTATTTACTCATCATATGAAATGCCAGGGTAGCTCTTCGAAGTACCAGTGTGTCATACAGCAGGACAGAGCTACAGAAGCCTGTGGAGATGTTGGGTTCTGTTCAGTTCCCTAAATGCAGGCATCTTGTGTCACCTAATCAGTTCCTGGTGCCCTGCCTGACCTCTACTAGCTGCTGCAGGTGGATGAAGGTCTTCAGTACATTCTGCAGAACCACGGTGGGGGGGCCACAGTGATGTCTAAGGATCCTGAGAACCTGTGTTCAGGCAGCTCAGCTGAGTTTTTTGTGTCTGATGTCCCAAGATGAAAGCAATTAATCACAGGGAATAAATAATAAAAAAGAAAAATATAAAATAGTGTGAAGAGAACAGTAATATCCAACACTGATCAAAGCAGCAGCACCAGACATACCTCACAGTTTCTTTACAATGATTATCGGCTTCGTTGGTGGGATCCCAACATTTCATTCTACTTGCTCACACCCTCAATTCTGCTTCTGAAAATCTTTCTTTATTTATCTACTCTTTAAATATTAGAAATAACTATACAAGCTGGAGAATAAGAAACAAATCTTATAGTTTCCACAGAATATGTATCTGAATCTGTAGCATCCTTACCATGGTCTGTGTAATTTATTTTTCCCTTAATGCTGAGGTTCATACTCTCTTGGTACATATGTGCCCTATGTGTATTAGATTATAGGACATGAAATTTAATAATATGGAGGTGTTCAAATGTTTTTCTAATACCAAACAGAATAAATGACAGAATAATATTAACTTGCTTTTCCTCTATAAAACGGTGTCTAAAAATTATATTACTACGAGACCATCACATTGGAAGCTAACAAAATTATAAATGTCAATGCATATGGATGTACTAAACTTTTGGAAAGATTCTTTCTGTGAAGTTCAATAAGATGAACATTTTCACATCATTGAAAGCTGCAGAGATTATGCCATACTTCTGAAAGCTAAATTAGATACAGATGTCTATCCACACAAAGAAAATTATCTTAATGTTTCTTTTAATGATGACAAAAGTGAGACTTCAGCCAAAAGAAAAGTTGTACATAGCAGAAGATGGACTTGAGAATTCATTAGCAGTATGAGGGAGCAGTATTAGTAATTTAAGTAAGAACAGTTACATTATGGATATTTATAATAATCTGGTGGTATGATATCACATATATACCTTCTAATGTATACCTTTGATATTCTCTTGCTAATTTGGGATGTATCTGGTTTTCTTTCCAGAAGGTTGCTGGGAACTATTTTAAAATTGCACAGTGATAAGAAATTCTGAAGGTAATGTAAATGCTTTATTTTCTTTATACAAAGTCATGAGCAATGTTCCTAAGCAAAAATAACATGTGCTCCCACCATTTAGAGCCTCAGCTGTTGATATCTTGCTTAGATGCGATTAGAAATGCTTTGGGAGATAATACAAATTCACTTTTATTTAGCCAGTTTTAATAACAGTAATCATCACAATGGGAGATTCTGTAGTGCTTTTCACCAGTAGACTCCAAAGTGCTTGGAAAGAAAGAGCAGAGGATCATTTATTGTGTTTTTATACTCTTGGCTGGAAAATGCTGTTATGACTTTGAAACATAAAAATCTGTTTTCAGCTGGAGTATATAAAATGCTTCTTTTTAAATAATAATAATAATCTTAAACTATTTAAAATATTTACTCCATAATACAAAACCTTAAAAGCCATTACATAAGTTTGAATCCTCAGATGAACTAAAATGAAACCAGGCCTTGACTTGTGTCACTTAGAGCCCTTTGGTTTTGAAATCTTATAGGCTGGTTTAGCTACATCCAGGTCTTCTCTATTAACTTCTGAGGAACTAGCTGCTGAAGTGCCTAAAACTCCAATCCAAAGAAGATAATTTTTAGACTCTCTACTGCCCTCTGTGTTGATCAGTAAAACAAAGCTGGTTCATGGGGACGCATCATCTCCCATTGCAGTGGGATAGTAGTAGTGACTGCTGCTGCTGCATTTTACCTGGAGACTTGCTGCATGGCCACAAATTCCTACTGTGACCTTGAAAGTCATAATTAGTAAAAAAGAAATCTAAACTTTTTTAGTGTAACACAGCAATACAAGAATAATAAAATATCAACATCAGAAAATGCTGCATTTGAAGGTCTCCTGAATGCCTTGACTTACAAGTGAAGATTTGCACTTTAATGTACATGTAGGCAAATCAGAGTGGATGCAGTATTTTTGTATATTGAATTTCAGCACACACAGGGTAAACCTTAAAGTGCCTTGAGGGAAGGGATGGGCAGAAAAAGGAAAAAAAAGATGAATTACACAACCAAATCAAAACAGCAACATGGCTTTTCAATCTGGCAGCTTCCAATTTTATCTCATATCCCTCATTTTGGTGTGTACAGCTGATGTACCTCTGGATAGAAGGGCAAAAAAACTGAAGACAGCATTTGTTTCCAAAAAGTCTACTAGCATAGGTTAGCAATTTAGTAAATCCCTTGCACTGAATTTAGTTAAAAATACAAGAAACAATACTGTTGGTAGAAAGGCTACAACCTTCTTCTAAAGCTTACAAAATGAACTCCAACACCACTACGTACTTGTTATTCATCTGTCAAAAGGGAAGAGGTAATTTCAACTGAAACATTATTCATAGTGTAGCTAAATGTGCCTCAGGAGAATGTGTTTAAGCAGCAGGAATATAATCAGTCTCACTGGGTATTTTCACATCCAGTTTTTTTCCTAGAACTAACCAACAGTATTGTATATTGTGTCAGGACTGAAGGTTCATCAAATAGACAGGCAAGGAATCAAAACCAAATGCACACATGGACACCCTGAAACATGGAGCTAAATTTCATTGGCTTGCTAGAGGATAGAAAAACCTTTTTCATTCAGCAAATGTTTAGCCAAAATTCTCTGTTACCTTTTTTGTCAAGTGTTTGAGCATCAGTGAAAATGTCAATACAGTTTAATTTCCTCAGCAGGTTTTTTTATTTTGTTTTGAAATGAGTTGTTTAAGGTGAGCAAAAAAATTATACTTGAATCGCCTGGTTAGCTGCTATTACTGCATGTGGTCAAGAGAATGAGTAGAAACAAGACTGACTTTTCTCAAGTTAGAAAAGGAGAAAAGGTGAGGACAAACCACTTGCAACAACAAGCGGAGGGAAAGAGCACATGGAACTGGTGAGGAGCCTGACCACTGCAGGGACCATACTGTTGCTTTAGGCTGACTGCAAATCCCTGCTCCTTCAATACAGCATCACCTTCTTGGAAAATCCCACCTAAACTCTCCCAAGTCAACATCCAGAGAAGGGCAAAGAAGTTAAACCTATGTGGAAATGTTGATATGCTATTAGTAAAGTGAGCATTTCTACCCAGATGATCCAGCAACAGGCTGCTTACTAAATCAGCTTTGTTCCCTCCTACCTTTGGCATGCTATTCCCACTTAGCACAATATCTAGAGCAGTTTCAGAAGGGCTCTGGAGGTTTTTGATGAGCTTGAGAACTTGTCATAGCTCAAAAATTCCTTTCTATCCTCCCTAATTTACTCATCTTGTCTACTGTTCCCCTCATAAGCATATGATCCAAAAAATGATATGAGGAAGGAGCTTTCAGGTAAAATTACATTTCATTAAGCAATAACTTTCAGTCACCCATTATATCATATACACCACTAGCACAAATGATCCTCTTGATTCTACTTTCCACCCCTTGGAGAAATTAGTTTATCCAGATTGAATGAAAATTTGACAGGCCATCCATTTTTATACATCACATTTTAAATGTGAAAACACAGAAACAGCAAGCAACGATTTAACTCTAATATATTTGTGCATCATGAAGAGAAGGGTGGTTTAGCTATCACAGTATTGCACATCTTATAAACTGAAAGATGGAAAAGTCAGCTAATACCACATTTTATTACACCAGCAAACATCTTTGCCTCCTCAGTATAGAATAACAATAAATTTAGATCCTAGAGCCTCTTTGTGCTTTGAGCACAGGTTCTCACAGAATGTCAGAATTAGCATAAAATACCCTGAATAAAAAACCAACACTACATTCTTCTCTTCTGATAAGACTGACTATTTAGGACAGTACCATTTTTTTCCATAAACAAGTTAAGAACATCCTTGTATTTATCACTTTAGGCGGTATGCATAGCCTCTGATGCCATGTCTAACAAGTTAGACTGTAAGTGTCTGAATCTGACCTTGGTTTTGCAATATAAGAAACTATATGCCAGCTGTGGGCTCAGTTTGAATGCCTAACTATAAAAATCTGAGACCATCTCTACCTGTAGAGGTGTCATAGACATCTTAGACATGGGGCTGGTGATGTGACATGAAGACTATAGGAAACCATGCTCTTCTGGATTGACAGCTTAATGTCAGGCAGGATACACAAAGGCATCTCAAATAGCACTAGACATCTATGTGTAGGCAACTGCACTGAGCCCAGTGCTTCAGTCTTCAGAGCTTCAGTCTTAACTGACTAAATCTGCCTACTTTAAAGTAATTTGAATTATTTAGGCACTGGAATGGGTTGCCCAAGGAAGCTGTGAATGCTCCATCCCTGGCGGTGTTCAAGACCAGGTTGGACAGAGCCTTGAGTGACGTGGTTTAGTGTGAGGTGTCCCTGCCCACGGTAGGGGGGATTGGAACTAGATGATCTTAAGGTCCTTTCCAACCCTAACTATTCTGTGATTCTATGATTCTAAGTCTCTGGACTCCACTGACTGTATTAAGTAGATTTCATAGAATCATAGAATGGTTTGGGTTGGAAGGGACCTTAAAGATCCTCTAATTTGGACACCCCTGCCATGAGCAGAGACACCTTCTACTAGATCAGGTTGCTCAGAGTCCCACCCAAACTGACCTTGGGCACTTCCAAGGATGGGGCATCCACAATTTTGCTGTGTAACATCTTCCTGTATCTCATTACCCTCATAGTGAAGTATTTTTTCCTAATATCTAACCTAAATCTACCCTCAGTTGGGTTAAAGACATTCCTCCTTGCCTATCACTACATATCCTTTTAAAATGTCTTTCTTGCCAGCCCCTTTAGGCACTGAAAGGCTGCTCTATGGTCTCCCTGGAGCCTTCTCTTCTCCAGGCTGAACAAGCCCAACTCTCTCAGGCTGTCTTCATAGGAACAATGTACCAGACCTCTGATAATCTTCATAGCCCCCCCCGGACATGTTTGAGTTGGTTCACATCCTTCTCATGTTGCTGACCTGAATTAGTTCTGAGAATCACTCAGACCACCTAGAAGAATTGTAGAAAGAAAAAGAGAGGAGAATTTAAAAAAAAAGTTTGGTGAATTAGGATAAAACTGTGAGGAAGGACTGGAAGAAATTGTTCAGTCCAACAAAGAGCAAAGGCACAATAATGGTCTTCAAGTAGGCTTTGTAGAGAGGACAGCTGTGAATTATTCCCTGTGTACTCTGAGAATAAAGGGAGTAATTGCAGTAAAGGGAAACGCAGTTCCAACCTTAAAAGAATGGTTTCTAATCATAAGGATGGTGAAGTGGTGATGTACACAGCCTGGGGAAATTGTAGAATTTCAGTCTCCTATGTTTTTAAAGAATAGGTTAGACAAACATCTCAAGGAATCATTTCGGTGTAATTGAATGGGCCTGGGGCCCGTAAGCTAGGCCAGGTGAGCTTTCAGACTTTTCAAGCCCTATATTCTCTAGCTAATCTCTTCTAGTTTTTAATCTTGATCTACACCATGCTGTACAGGATACATCAATACAATACCTGCTTTATTTTTAAAATCATAATTCTTTTATGGTGAAGAGTAGTACACGTTTCCAACTAGACAGCAGAGATGAAGTACTGCAAGATATAGCTTAGATAATGCCTCTACCAGAAGACTTACCTTTTTAGAAGAGGAAATAAATTTGTGAGCAGTAAGTAACTATAAACAGTACATGTTTTATTTAGTTATACAGAGGAGCACACACCTGGTTTTATTTTACATTTACTGCTGTGGAGTCACTGTTCTCCATTCCAAGTATCCACAACACTTGCCTTTGCTCTCCTGCTGTGGGGCATTATTGCTGAGAGCTCCAAAGGCCTGCTGTGAGGTAATTAACTGGAGCAGGGATGTAGTACCAACCCACAGGCAAAACTGAAGGAAAAGGTTAGTTTTTTGCATGCATCAAGTCATGTTAAAGCTGCCAGTAGCTGTCTAAGGAAGAAGAGAAGAATGTTGCTGACACAGATCTGTTTGCTCTACTTCTAAAACAAGAACTAGTACAACATTTTAAATATGAAGCTTCCTGCTATGCCTTCATTCACCATAACTGTAAAGACATTTTGAGTTCAATTTGGGTTCTGAATTGTATTTTGCCCTTGGTGGAAATTAGCACAAAGAACAAACAGTCATAATGCTGAGTGAAATAGCTTAGCTGGATGTATGCTACACTCTCCTCACAGCTCTGCCAAGCCTAGGGGTGGGAATACTAAACTGAAGTAACTTTCTATAGCGGTTATTCTACTTCTTCTGGAAAAGATGTGAAATAACAATGTAGACAGCACAGGCTTTTAGCTGACATCCCTTTTCAGATCACAAATTCCCTTTCAAACCCCCCATGGTTTTAGTTAAAAAAAAAAATAAGGAAGTATCTTCTGATTGTGTGGTACTCTTAAGATGGTTTGCATTCTCTTTCCAGTTTATGGTGACAGAAGTCTTTGCTTCATTTAACACAGAGACATCTTTTAAAAGCTGGGAAGAGAGTGGAAAATTTGTAGCTCAGGATGTAAACTTGTCACTATGCTATGGGAACTAGGAGTGGGTAGAGCTGAAAGAAGAGACACTGACATTAGCTAAGGGAAAATGGGAGAGGACAGCAGAGAAGAAAGTTATTAAAATCACAAATAGTAAGTGATGGGAGCAAATAGGCAATTACCTGTCAATCTACAGGTGAGGATTTGCAGTTCCTTGGGATGATCTTAAATGCACCAGTAAGGCATTACCAAACCCCATGAATGCAGGCGAGAGCTGTATCAGGAAGAGCTGCAGGCCTTTTCAGCTCATGGATGGAAGGGAGAAACTGTGGCAGGTGGCTGCATGTTGATACAGGCATGAATCTTCACACTGCCTCAGGCTGGTACAGCTGGGGGGATAAAAGCCAAAAGCAGTTGAACTGTTAGTGCAGTTACTGTACAAGACTGTAAGAAAGTCAAATTAACAGTCCTTCCCCAGGAAGCATCTGTAATTGCAAATATCAAGCAATATATGGAAAATTGTTCCTTTATGAGACTGCCACAAGACTGGCTGTATTTTGCAGAGAAGTTCATATAGCACTGTGCTTATTAGTTACTGCTGGCCATTATACAAAAGCCAGTATGTAGGGCAATTTGGTCAGAGTGGAGGTGCTGGCAGGGGCAGCCTTTAGTAGGTTCTTTGCTATGCAAGAACTCCAGGACAGGGAGCCCAGATGTACCTGATATTTGGATTTGACCAACCAGCATGGTCAATGGGAAAACTGAAAACCATGAAAGGTATGCATGCATGTCTGCATATGCCTGTGTTACCAAGCAAACATGCCATATTAATAACAAGATTAATTGTAGAGAGTTTTCAGACTACCAGTCAAGTTAGGGCTTCATCATCAGAAGACTGAAAAGTGTTACTATTAAAATTCATTGTACTTTTTTCAGATTAGGTAATTTAGAAATATTAATAATTACCTCTAAATGTCCCTGGGCTATTGCTGACTGTCTAGTCACACATTTATTTATGAGCCATAATTAACATAATAAGCAAGACAACTAACCAAGTGACCATGAAGGAATGTGACTACATTTGAAATGTTATTTAAACTCACAAATAGTATACTATGAAATTAGTACTTTTCCACTTGTTTTTATGCTATTTCCTTCTCCTGTTTTTGATTCTTACCTCAATCAGGAGTAGTAGGCAAGGCTATTTGGAGTCTAATTTTGCAAATATAATTAACTGGGAGAGAAGACATAGTAAGAGCCAGGAAAGGTTAACCTAAGAAATAGTATGTATGTTGCACTCTGTAGTGTTCTGTGATTTAATTGAATTTATTAATTTCAGAGTGAGAGATGAGATGATTGTTATGTAAGTAAAAGATAAATCACATAAGGAAAGAATTATCAAGTATACTTTGATTTACCCACAGAATGAACCTACAAATGAGTCTGCTGGTCAGTGCTTAGATTACTACCAGAATTTACTTCCAATTAATATAAAATTATAATTATTACATCTGCCTCACTGTGATTAATGCCATATATGCATTTTTCCCAGAGTTTGCTTAATGATATTTCACTAACATTAGAAGTTACAAGCAGATATTAGCCAGGTAGAAGAAATAAGATCATGTGCTTTGGGAAATAACTTTGATTTCAGTTAGAAAAAGTGACTATCTCCAAGAAATTGTGTAGTTGTAGACGTTATCAATTTCTCTGATATTGTTGTCATATCTTCAATGGACTGCGGGCATCAGCAAGACAAGGTTTCTAGGTATAATATTTGGGGTTTTTTTTTGTGGTTTGTAATTTTGGAATGTTGCAGTTTATTGACACCAGTGTTATAAGTTCTTGCCATACTCACAGAACAGATCCAGTGAGACGTAAGCAGTCAATTATAAAAGACACAAAATAAACTCTTAAAATTTCTTGTTACCTTTGCCTACACATTTTAACTAGTAGCAGGGCCCAGACATAGGGGCCTGCCCCTATGATTTAAGCCTGCAAAGTATTTCTTGTTAATTGTTAAATGAAGGAGGGATGTGAGCCCAAGTCTCTTCTCTTCCAGGTATGGTGCCCTGAGTGCTACACTTGCAGACTCATGATCACTTTTACTCCATGTATCTACTAATGGAGATAGCCCTCAATTATGGAAGTTGGACGCATTTTTTTCTATGCCCCTAATGTAAAAATAATTTTAATGTCACTGTTCAAGAGAAAGATGGTTTATCATGGATATTTTTGTGTGTCCGCAAATACCTGAAAGAAATGGAAAAAAATGGGAGGATATGTGACTGGAAAATTGAACCAAGAGTAAAAAATGGACGTAACCTACTGTTATTACCTTAGGTAGCTGCAGGTGCTTGAATATATCTGCAATGCATATCGCAACTGAATTTTACTTATCATTTATTGAAGCAAAAGAATACTGCTTAGAGGATCAAGTAAAGAGATATTGATTATGTCTTCAGGAAATTTCAGAAGCAATGAATCTTCACTGTTTCTATATGATTAGGGACTAGGGAAAAATTATCTCCTTTTTTTTTGGAGGAAGTTGTAAATGTGACTTGATGTTATTTCTTTAAAGTCATGCACAAATCCTCATGCAGATCTGGATCAGCAGATACTGGAATTGTCCCAGACAGAGGGGAGAAATAGCAACTTCTCAGAGGGTGACAGTTTCTTGCTTGCTTAGGCTGGTCCTTGCCTGCTGTTCTCAGCATATACCTCAGGTGCATTAGCAGGGATTTCAGCGGGATTTGACCTTTGCATCCGCTTTCTTTCTGCTTTCTGTGATCTGCCCAAGAGGCAAATCTCCTAGCACAGCATGTACACAATACAAGGCAGAACACTGTAGAAATGATACAATTCATCATTTTCTCCCTCCCACAGCATTGGCATTACTACTTTTTCCATTTCCCAGAATCTGTGTCCTTTCATATTTATTTAGAAATGGATTTTAGATCACTTTGAATAGCCTTTCTAAAGCAAAGGTTTTGCTTCACCTTGTCTCTGTCAGAGCTATAGCCCCATACGGACAAATAAGTATTCAGAGTAATAACTCTGAAGCACAGACCTCTAAGAAATCTGTTTTAATAGTAACCATCCTGACACCAGAAATTGTAAGAAAGTCTACATAACAAACCTCCTACGAGAAAGCCTAGTCCAAATATATTTTATTACATCTGTGCAATATTGTAATATAGAAGGGCTTTGATCACATCTAATTATGAATGTCAATTCATATCTGACTTTGCTGTAGTGATAATGCAGACATCCAAAATTCTTGATAAAAAAAGCCTCCTCACTATTCTGAACCAGTAGATCAATTTCAGAGTCATTAAAAACTAATGAATGATTTTAAAAAACATTACGAGATCAAGTTAGTCTTTACAGCTGCTGACAATAAGATATGTCACAGATATTTTCAGAGTCCAGAGGAAGATATTAACATCTCAGCAGATTGCATTAAACTGCTGTATCGAACCAAATGTACCACTTCCAAGAGCTTCTTTCAGGGCTAAAAAAGAGCTGTGTTTCCCATCATAAAAGAAACAGACTTGGGGTAATAAAAGATCCTTTTTCTAATCCAAGAAGTCACAAAATATTAAACTGTCGTTGAATGCTGACTTACTCCAAGACAGGATTTTATAAAACAAAACAAAATTGCTGCGGAAGGGGGCTGACATATAATCAACATATGAAGTAAAAAAATTACCATAATGTATCAAAAGGAGTATTTTAGGCTAGTTGTTTTAATGGGCAGAATAAATTTTGTTTGTCATGGATTACAGGAGAGATCTTAGTGCACAGATTGGTTTCTCATATGGCTGTGCAATTAATCATGTAATTACCTCCTTCGCATGACATTCATGTACTAAAATACTGTTTTCTCTAAGCATCACCTGATTTCTAACCTGTGTAAATCAGCTTCCGTTTAGAGGGTGAGTAGCAATCTCCCTGTGTAAATCCTCAAATTACGTATGTGGTAATGTCATGCACTTCCCCAGATTATTTGCCACCCGCTCAGAACAGAGGTGGGCATGACCAAGTTGCAGCCAAGCTGGTGCTCCAGGAGCTTTGCTGACAGCAGCCCCGGCTTCAAGCAGTGACTCTTCCTCTGTAAATCATCCTGCTGTGCTAGAAAGTGTAAGAAATCCAGTTTCCTTGTCGTATGAACCCTTATTTTCCCACCCAGCGGCTGCTACCAGCAAAACAGGCAGAGCGGTTGCCTGCTGAGCTTCCCTATCACCCTCTAAGAGCCCTTGTAAG
Organism: Bolborhynchus lineola; assembly: GCA_025448015.1. Classification (NCBI taxonomy): domain Eukaryota; kingdom Metazoa; phylum Chordata; class Aves; order Psittaciformes; family Psittacidae; genus Bolborhynchus; species Bolborhynchus lineola. The sequence goes on along the minus strand of JAOEHX010062733.1, from coordinate 4,568 downwards.
AGTGCCATCTACCGACACCTGCTCAGAAAATACACATACAAAACCTCCCTGGAACCCTGAAAATAGAATAGTAGAATGATGGAATCGTTTAGGTTGGAAAAGACCTTTAAAATAATTCAGCTTAGCCATCGACTTAGCACTGCCAAGTCCACCACTCATGTCTCTAAGTGCCAGCCTACACGTCTTTTAAATACCCCAGAGCATGCTCGTTGATACATCAGGCAAACTTTGCTGACAATTTGCATCTGCATGTGGATAAATGAATGTATCAGTGTGTTGTCCAGGTGACCTCAAAGATGACCTCTTCCCAGACCTAGATCTCCTACCCTTCTGTCCATCAGTTCCTACTTTCAGCAGGAGCAATTATTCTTGGCTCTCAATACTTGCTGTCACCATAAGGACAAAAGAGCCCTTATTTATTCTGTTTATCCTATTTATGAAGTTAAGTATGTTCCAAGTATGTGCCATTTTCACATGCAAGTGCTATATAGTCTTTAATACATACATAAGCATATAATCTACCTGTCAGACAGACTGAGAAGGTCAGACTGCAGGAAGCATTGAACGTGATGCCAAAACTCTTTCACAGTGCCAACAAAAAAAAGTATTTGCTACCTCAGGCACTGGATAATCATGTTCACTAGGTGAGCACATTCACTGAATAACCTCTGCCATTCACCTCAGTAAGTGATGCAGCATAAACTGTAGCACAGACAGAATAGATGATCCAGGTGCTGAAGATTAGGTACATTAGATTTTAAATATTTTCAGTTTCTGTGTGTGTAAGAAAATACGACAATCCTGTAAGGAGCAATGGCTCAAAGTAATTATAGTAATTATTATTTAAAAACCAGTCTCAAAACAGTAACAAAACAAAAAAGAAATATGTTACAAAGATTCAACTGATGTTTAAGGCTTTCCTAGAACCAGTTGCCCAGCTTTCATTTCTCTGACCACAAGATGCCTGTGTGCCCATGGACGATAACAGGATTGCCAGGAAGTGTACCAGATGGATTACTTGCTCAGTCTTTAAGAGGCCCAACATACTTTCTGGAGTATCATCTTCTGTTCTAAAGGCTCTTTTTATATGGTAGAGAGCTTATGTTACTCTTCATGTTACATCTACTTCAAAACCACATTTTTTTAATTCCTGTCATTTCTCCTTTTCAGCAAACTCAGAAAGAATTGATACTTTCCTTATATAAATGCATCTGAACCTTTCTTATATGTCACCAGAAGTCTGCTATCTTCAGACACGCTACTGGTAGAAATGTGTACAGTTAAACTTTTCCAGTACTTTTTAACCTCAAGAATGTGTTCCAGTTGCTTATACTTACTAAATTATTTCTGCAAGATGTTTGTCTACTTGTAGTTTTTTTGAATTTTAGCCAGAGACTGAACATGCAAAAGTAAAGATTTTATGGCATACATTCTTATAAGTCATCCTGGAAAATGGAATTTGTTCCCTTCTGTTATGGCATTCCTTTGTGATCCTAGGCAAGAATTGGGTTAACTTCTGCTGTTTCTGCTGTCTTTCTCCCTGCATTAGTTCCTTGACTGAAAATCAGTGGTAATTCTGTTTCTTCCTCTCTCAAGCTCAAAATAAAAATTGAGTCATTTATTTTGGTTATTGTGAACATGACGGGGTTAGAGAGAGCAACACAAAAATGCCTACATTGGTCGTACTACACAGTAGATATGTCTATCTACATGCACATAGAAGAATAGAGTGAACTAGTCTTCAGTCAACATTGTCTATCCAATATACAGCATCTGATGGAAAAAAAGACCTTATAATAGCGCATATAAAAACTTACATAATCCATATGCATACAAGGGAAACCAAAACTCTCTTATCATTGTCATGAGTAAAACTTCATTAAAAAAAATGTAACTTTACAACACTGAATATGTCTCAGTTGCATGGGTACACAAAGCAAATACAATGTCTTTATACATCAGTTTGAGAAAATCGGTTTTCTGTACCCTGTTACAGCTGTACTGCACACAGGGGCTGTATCTGCAGGATCTGTTTTTTTTTCCCAGATCACAGTTTCTGGGCTGAGAGCATTTCAGACTAATTAAATACTTTCCTGGTGAGTGTTTGGACCCATTTAAGTGAGTGAAAGAGAGAGTGTTTAATATACATTCAAAGAGCAAACATGTTTTTGGAACAACATGTCACTGGGAAATCAAGAATAAAAGATGTTTATATTTAAACAAAACTGATTTGACGCCTTGGAATCATGTGTTGGAAGTTTTTCAAAGGTATTAGAGGAAGATCATAGGGTGTCTGCAGAACTGTACATCTTCTTCTAGCATAGTCTCAGGAAAACTTTCAAGGCCACTAAGCAAAAGGAAATTGGCAGAAGCTTTCACAACTCAAAAAGAACAAAATGCTCCTTAGTAAATTTTGAATCACTTAAATAAAACTGACTACATGAAAAGTTACCTCTTGAGTTCCCGAAGTGCAGAATGAACTCAGTTCTCAGGTTAACCCTTTCTTACTCAATACCTATCTCACAGTAGGTCATGATGAAACCCCAGCAGTGAATAATTGAAATGTAGTTATATTTGTCTGGTGTAAAGGTTGATCATGCACTGTATTGGATATGGGTCCTGCTTGAAAAGTGCAGCCTTAATATTCTGGCCAAATATTTTTATTTCTATCTTAGAAATCTCAAAGGTAATTTAGTGAAGAAAGCTCTCAGAAATGGCAACCCAAGATCACAGAATGGTGAGGATTGGAAGGGAACTCTGAAGGTCATATGGTCCAACCTCATTGCTCAAGCAGGGTCACCTACATACAGCTGTCCAGGGCTTTTGAATATCTCCAAGGATGGAGACTCCACAGCTTTTCTGGGCAATCTGTGCCACTGGTTTGTCACTCCCACAGTAAAAAAAAAGGTTTTCCGTTGTGATCAGATGAAAGTTCATGTGTTTCAGTTTGTGTCTACTGCTTCTTTTACTGTCACTGGCCATTACTGAGGAAAGTCCCCTTCATTTTCTCCCTTCAGGTATTTATACACATTGATAAGATTCCTCCTGAGCCTTCTCCAAGACAAAAAGTCCCAGCTCTCCCAACCTTTCCTCATGGGATTGATACCTCACTTCTTTAATAATTCTCATGGTCCTTCACTGGACTCTCTCCAGTACATCCACATCTCTTTCATGCTGGGGAGCTCAGAACTGGACATAGTACTCCAGATGAAGCCTCACTAGTGCTCAGTTGAGGGGAAGGGTCACCTTCCTGAGCTGCTGGAAACCCTCTAATGAAGTCCAGGATACTGATGCACTTGTTTTGCTGCAAGAGTGTATTGCTACCTCATGTTCAGCTTATTGTCTACCAGGACCTCAAGGACCTTCTTGCCAAAGCTGCTTTTTGGCCAGCTGACATCCAGTATATACTGGTGCATGGAATTGTTCCACCCTTTATGTAGGACTTTCTACTTCCCCTTATTGAACCTCATGAGGTTTCCATCAGTTCGCTTCTCCAGACTGTCAGCATCTCTCTGAATGACAGCATAACCCAGTTTACCATCTATTCACCCACATTAAGATATTTGGTCATTACAAAATACTTAATGTTTTCTGATGTAAATAAGCAGGAACATGACAGCCTGAATGTAGCCAAGTACCAACAGAAGATTTGAAACAGCAAGAAATGGTTTTCCTGCAAAAGCACAACCTGTTCTCCAGCTTCTTTATCTTTGCTTTGAACCAGCTGCAGTACAAGACCTTTGGCTAGTCTCTGCCACATTTTCAGTCTTAGCCACTCCTAATTTCAAAAGTCTAGAAAGCAAGAATTGTCTCGAAGACAAGAACTATCTCAGGAAAAAAAAAAATCTTAGTAAAAAAAAATAAATTGTTCTCTGTAACAAAGCCAGGATATTTCCAAATTCTTCAGTAGGGAAAGCAAGACAGAAAAGAAAACAAAACCACAAAGGGATAACCCACTGTGGCACTGCAGATAAAATATTCACCCGATCCATAGGAGATCATGTGTCAGCTCCCACTTCTGACTGACTCACGGCTGGCACATCACTTCCCTATTGAGTGCGCTAGTGCACAGGTTGCAGCTTTAGTTTCTTTATTGGGAGCAATAAATAATGAAAAAAAGCTTAAAATTGAGGGACTGAGAAGGATTAGCTACTCCTCATCGATCCAAAACAGTGGGGGATTTGTATATAATTCTTCAGCACCTTCAGGACCTTTCCTTCACATTTTCCTGTTCTTGGGATTGTGAAAATGTTTTTATTTCATCTCCTCATCCTTTGCCCTGCAGGTACACAGACTCTGCAATGAGGGTTTGTTTAAAATGGCACATTTACATGAAAAATTCAAGGTTTGACAAACTGCCATGTGCCAGCATAAACTGTTCTCAGTGAAGAAAACCAGTATCAGAACTCCCTTTGACCTTTCCTGCTATAATTTTTGCTATTGTGGTTTTTTTTTTTATTTCCTAGAGAGAAAAATAAAGGTTATATTCACAAAAAAAAAAAACAAAAACAAAAAAAAAACCAAACCAAAAAAAACCAAACAAAAAAACCCCAAAAAAAAAACACCCC
>JAOEHX010062731.1:25730-36604 GCA_025448015.1 Bolborhynchus lineola | reverse complement strand
ACTTAAAAAGAAAACTGACTCAAACCTCCTCCATATTCAGCTGGAAATAAGCTAAATTGACAGATCCAAGTCAATAGAGGGGAGCTACTTGAAAAATTCGTAGGGGAATCTACTCTGAAAATAAGACTCCTTGGGTTGTGTTCTTGGTAATTAGCTACCAAAAAAACCACAACCAAACCAAACAAGCAAAAAGCCAACTGTATCCTGGGCTGCATCAAAAGGAGCGTGACCACCAGGTTGAAGGAGGTGATCCTGCCCTTTACTCTGCTCTCATGATACCTCATGTGGAGTACTGCTTACAGCTCTGGTGTCCTCAACATAAAAGGGACATGAAGCTGCTGGAGCAAGCCCAGAGGAGGGCCATGAGGATGACTAGGGGCTGGAGCACCTCCTATATGAAGATAGGCTAATCCATTATAAAGGTGATATTTTCCAGCAGAGTTGATTTCTTTTTAAGGAATCAAAGTGGCTAGAGGAAAAGAAGCCCACACCATTATTGCTACAAAATGAAAAAAAAAAAACAAAACAAACCCCCAAAAACCCAAACCAACAAGCAAAAAACCCACAAAAAAAAATTCCTTAGTTTTTTCCTCTACATATTCTCCTAAATTCAGGCCAGTGGCAGTTAGAGGGATTTAATTTTAGGGACTAACGTTGGGAAAATGATTTTTTACAAACTAGTTTGTAGTCTGGGATGGTGGATAAAAGCATTCATTTTACAGTCAGATTGGGTACTGCAGGCATTTGCATAACTGTCTTGCTCCACTTGACATCTCATATCTCACTGTCTCTTCCCACTATTTTATTCAGAAGGTGTTTCGATGTAGTGGATTTGGGGCAATGGGGATGGAGGGAATATGGCTTTTCTCCAAGAGTTAATACAAGTCTCTACAGCTGCAATATGTCCCCTGTTTTCTTTTTGGAGTCTTATACAAAGTCTCCAGTTGTCCTTCTCAGGGTTTCTCTAGTTCTTTTTCTGTCATGCTTCATAGTTTGCTGCTATTTTTTCCAAAAATAGTGCTGCTATTCTAGGCTGTGATTTGTGCCTGGAATAACAGACATAGCAGCTATTCAGGGCTTGCATTTAAGTAAAAAAATAATCAAATAAATAAATCTGATTTTGGCCAAGTATCCAACAAATATGGAGGGCCTGAGGCTAGTCCTGGTATAGCCAGAAAGCTGCACTGGGTGGAAGTGTCTGCACAGGAATGGCAGAAGCTTCCTGGGCAGCTTCCTTAGAGATCCTAGGGTATGGGGACCAAGATCATTTGTCAGATCACTGCAGTGCCCATGCTGCAGCAGTAATTTGGTAGGAAAGTTTTATGGTGACCATAAACTGTAGTTTATGGAAATTGGTTGTCCTTTTTACAACCAGCAGCGTAAGGAGCATGTGAGGCCACTACACTGTGCAACACATAAATGAGCTGCATGGGACAGGTGTCTGACATGCCCTGCAGCTAGTAGGAGAATTGGGAGAAAAGGAGATTTTGCCTTTCTCTGAGCTGTGCTTGATATGCAAGCTTTCCAGAGTACTGCTGAGATCAGATGCTTTTTGCTTACTCATTGTTAGCAGTCGGTATTTTATCATTGATGTTAACAGCTTCTTGACCAAGCCTCCATTGGGTATGCCTTGTTCTTGGAACTTTCTCACTTTGAAATGAATAGTGTTTATCAAGTTATTGTTGGTAACTTTTATTGTAAATGTAGACCGACCAGCAAGATATAGAGATGTAACTTTTGACTTCAGATCAAATGAGACTTTCCTTTCTATTTAATTTAACCAATATAGATTAAATTATCTAACATAGAGCTTCCTTTCTATGAATTAAATGGATTAATCATTATTAGAAAGCTATCAATAATCACATTATTGTACTGGTCTACTAATTCCTTTCCTCAAGAAGTTACTATTTTTATATGGCTACATTGGCCGGGAGTAATTACAACCCCAATATTGCTTCAAGCCCTTCAGTTTAGCACTCTTGTGCTAAAATTTACTGCTTCTAATAAAGCCTTACAAATACTTGGAAGGAATAACAGTGCATAGAGGAAAATTTCTCACCTGAGTGTCATGAAAGATGTGTCACAAAAGATATGTCATAAAGCTAAGCAGGAGTGAGTTTCATGATTTATGGATTAAATATCTCTTTAATCAGGATGTCTTAAGTAGCCAATTTAATCATTGTCATCAACTTCATCAGCGTGATTGAAACCATCATTACTTTAGCAACTGATTAGCAAGAACTGGATGGGGTCTTCCCACTAATGCTGGAGCTGCTCATTAGAAAGGTGTCAGAGGACCCTGATGGTATCTGTGCATAATCTGCCTTGGTGCTTTAGCTGCATTTTGGTAGAGTGTGTATTCTTCTTTAAACTAAACTTTCTTCAGTTGAATTCAAATTAATTACTACTTTGTATTACAAATACCTAAGTATTTATGTATAAAACTTGTTGAAAAAAGCAAGATGCACAGAAGTCTATTTCTTTGCTTCTTAGGCTTTATAACCAAGGCCAAACAAAACATTTAACTATTTGTACACAGTTACAAAAGAATCTAAAAGAAAGAATCAAATTTTTTTTGAAGGAAAAAACCAACCAACCAAACAATAACAACAACAACCCAAAAAAACAAACAAACAAACAAAAAACACAACACACCTCCCCCCACAGGAAAAAAAAAAAAAAAAAAAAAAAAAAAAAAAAAAAAAAAAAAAAAAAAAAAACAAAAAAACCCAAACCACAACACTTCAGCTAAACAAAGCAAAATCCCAAAGCAGTGCATGCTGGAATGGGCAGGTGGCTCATCTGTGGTCAGACAGAAAGAAAAAGTTGGGCATGACCAGGAAAATTATGGTTTGGAAGTTAAGAGGTTCGCCATCTGGGATAAGAAGGGAAGTTGATTTGAAACATGATTCACATGTAGCACACCCCTGGGGTATTTGGTGCAGATAAAAAAAAAAACTAAGATTTTTTTCTAAGTAATTTAGAAGAGGCCCTGTGAGATATAAGCAGCAGCAAAACTCTAAGAAGGTTTTCAGGAGCATAAAAATGAGTTTGAGAAGCAACTAAAAACAATCATAAGCTATATAGCAGGTTACTTGTAGGGGTGATGAATCCAGCCAGCCAGAGACTTTGGAGAGTGAAGCTTTCCAGCAAACTGAAGGAAAGCCATGCCTGGTTAGGAAAGTAGCCCTCTGGCTTTGGTTTTAAGACTTCTTTTCTTCTTCTCCCCTAAAATAAGAGCAAAAGTCTTATTTTGGTTATTTAACTTCACAGTGCTAACAAAGAACTGGGACATTGATCAAAGACACAGATACTAGCAACCCTATCAGTAATCTTGAAAGAATTTATCTTGAATTAGTCAAATAATCCACATTGTGCTTTGAGTTCTTGATAGGGGCTAGCAGTTGGTCTGACAAAATTATAACAAAACCTGAACAAAAAAAATTCTAAAGTACTTCCTGCAGGGAGAAGAAAATTGAGCAGCTCTCAGATGACTATGGGAGTGACTTGAATATTTGTAATCCAAGCCTGGTGATTTCTGGCATAAACCAGTGATACACCTCATCTATATTTGGTTGGAGAGGGGAAGTTAAGGATGATTTTGTGATTTTGTAGTAACTGCAATGGGAAAGGTGATCATTCCCAGCAGTAGCCCTTCAATGAAGCAGCAAATACAAGTGACAAGGAGAGCCCTGAGTAATGCATGAAAAAGTGCAGAAGGACACAAAGTATCAATTTAGTTTTGGAAAGTATGGGAAAACATGATTTTGAAATTAAAGAAAATATTTTAATTATGGTTTGCAAGCTGAGCTAAATGCTGGGCTTGACTGGAAGGGGAAGTGACGTGAAAAATAAAATTTAATGAATGTGGAGAAAGCAAAGGATAAAGGAGTTAGGTTTTGCAACAACGAATGCCTCCCCTACCTTATTTCTTGTATTAAAAATTGTGTTCTTGTCATCTTGAAATATGTGGGAGACTACATGAGTCCAAGTTACGTGTACCGATTAAACAGCCATAATCTCTTCCCATTTTGGGATAGGAAACTTTGTGTCAATCCTGTTCAGTTTTTTACAACAGGCATTTCCTCAGTTATAACAGGAGAAGTGCACTGAATCTTCCAAGGCTTTTCTGGCTCTTCAGTTCAGCAAAATATGGAGCTTCGTAGGTAATGTCTAATGAGGTCTTGAGTACCTGTTTTCATTATTAGTGAAGTATTTCTCAGAGTATTGGATTTTCCAGATCCACACAAGTGGCTTCCTAGCTGTTAAAATATTTCATGGAACTGAGTAGAGCTCCTCCAAAACAGAGAAGTATTCTCTGCCATCACAGGTGTCCTGGGTGCAGCAGTAGCAGTCATTTTTCTTTTTTCTCCTTCTTAGTAGCTGGTGCAGAGCTATGTTTTTGACTTTCAGCCTGGGGACAGTGCTGATAACATTGATGTTTTTAGTTACTGATTAGAATGTTTAGTCTGACCGAGGACTTTCTGAGCTTCATGCTCTGCCAGGGAGGAGGGGAAGCCGGGAGGAAGCAGAAACAGGACACCTGATCCAAACTAGCCAAAGAGGTATTCCATACCGCAGCACGTTGTGCCCAGGATGTAAAAACTAAGGGCAGGGACTCAGAAGAGAGGTGTTTACTGCTTGGTCAGCTTGGTATCGGGTGGTGAGCTGTTGTAGTCTCTTCCTTTGTATTTCCCTGGTCATTATTATTATTGGTGGTAGCAGTAGTAGTTTGTGTTATACCTTAGTTCTTATCTTGTTCTTATCTCAACCTGTTCTTATTGTTCTTATCTCAACCTGTGGGAGTTACATTCTTTTGATTCTCCTCCCCATCCCCCCAGGACCTGGGAGTAAGAAAAAAGGAGGAGTGAGTGCGCAAACTGCATGAGAGGCTTAAACCATGACAACAGGGTACCACAGAGATGATATTTTTGATCCTGAAGTTGATAGAAGGGATTTTATCAGGCTTTCTGCACTGGCACAGGTATCCTTCTTTGGCACATAGATAGTCATGTTGCCACTCCACCTCTCTGCCCTCCAGTGCAGAGCCGGACAGAAGATGGTGTGGTACTGATGCTGCTAACACCCCTCCAATGCTGCAGTGTTTGTGCTGTAACCTGGTCCTAGCCTGAGTCTGCTGCTACAGCAGCTGGTGCTGTTGCGACAGAGTTGTGCTTGAATTGGGATAGTGTGAGTTGGGTTTGTTATTGCTCACACATGTGGGAGAGCTTGAACCAGATTTTCATTTCATTCTTTGAGCACATCATCTTTAGTGTCAAAGGAGTGTTTCCATTGAAGCTACTGTTTCAAAACACATACTGAAATATTAATTATGTTACTCTTTATTAGTGACAGTCTTTCTTGCTTAGCTTTGTTTGCTACCCTGCCGGTGGGCTTTAACTGACACAAAAACACCACCCCTTTCCACTGTGGTGTTGCTCTCTGTTGCCTGGAAGAGGCATTTGGTACAATTACCAGGCTTTTTTTATGGTAATACAATTGTTCTGAGAGAGTTTTTTGGAGTATGTGTGTGCTTGGCAATTGCTGAAGCTGGCAGTTGCTGAAGCCTGCAATTGCTGAAACAGCAGCACCTGTGACTTTCTGGAGAGAGGAGAAGCAAGCTGCAGACAGACAGATTGTACTGGGGAGTGGCCACTAGGCTTGGCAAACTGCGGTAGCTGTCTAATGCTGAGGCCACAGCTGCTTCACTGTCCTAAAAAGAAGAGCCAGGTATCTATTCCCATTGAGGAGGACAATCAAACCTTCTAAACATAGCAAATAGCTGTGGCAGCAGATTGCAGGAATGCCAAAAGCAGCAATGAAATACATCCGATGACTGGTGGTGGCTTGTCAGCAGTAAATAGTCCTGCCTGTGAGCTGACAGCAGCTCCCACCTGATCCTTGTTAAGCCAGAAGCTGGACAAGGGAATTGTCATAGACCATGTGGATGAGAACCACCGTCTGCTAAAGTCTGCAGAAGGAAGTTTACTATAGGGCAAGGTAATTCCCAGCTCTTAAATGTCTTTCAGATAGTACTGTTGTACCATATTCACCAAATTAGTGATCATGGGTAGCACTGAGAAGTAGTACAGGGCAGGTCAGTCAGATTTCTAAAGTACACCACGCAGCTTTCTGGGCAAAAGGAGAGCCATTATTATGCTATTGTGCTTGTATCTGAAGTAAGAATTCAATAATTGCTGTAAGGAAAAATGCTATTTAACTATTTGCTTCTGCCTTGTTCATATTTTTCCAACATACTTCCTTCTAGACTTCTTTGTTACTACTGTCTGTTTTAGTTGATCTAATTTTGTGGTCAAAATGAGCAGATGGAGAGGGATGTGCTATTCCCTAGCATGTTTTAAATGACATCAACCTAGTAAGTTTAAGCCTCAGTGCAAATAGCTGAAGCTAGAATTGTAAACAGTTGCTGTATCTAACACAAATGATGTCTCTCAGTCTCCTAATGGAGTAGGCATATATTAACCTCCCACCAACAAGACAGAGCTCATGCATATGCCATCCCTTTGACCTGCTTAAAGAATAGGAGTGTTTATAGAATGTTGTGAAAAGAGATGGTGAATTTGTTAACAGGAGTACTTCTGTGGAATTACATCACCCTCATTGTAAAAGCTTTTTTCCTCACATCCAGCCTGAATCTCCCCTCTTTTGGGTTACCTCTTGTCCTATTGCAATGGGCACTGCTAAAAGGTCTCTCCCCAGTACCTGCTGATTTCCTCTAAATATTTTGAGTAGCCAAAACCCAATGAGAATGTTACTTTTCTCTCAATAGAAAATACTAGCCAGCATTAGCTTTCCAGGAAATTCAGATTTTTTCATAGGCCTGTGAGGAGACATCATGCAATGAACTACTGCAACTTACGTTATGTGCATGCAAGTTACAGCTCGGACAGCAGGAGAGGTATGCAGAGAAAGACTGATTAAGTTACTGAAACTTCTGGAGACCTACAGCTTCAGTTTCCACAGCTAAGGTTCTTCCTGCACCCACCACTCTTTTTAGGTGTCTCTCCATCCAGAGGATCGCAATTAGTGATGACAACAACATGAGACAAAAGTAATGAATATGCACAGAAATGTTTATACACAGGAAAAAAGCCACCCCGTATATGGTTCTATAAAACAGTATTTCAGCAGTTTGGCAGGTGAGAGCTCTTGTTTTTCTACTGAAAGAGGTAAGAAAGAGTGGTATTAGGAGTGGTTGTAATGCTTTAATATATTCTTAATTGAATCTTACTGAATTCTATTTCACTTTCAAATATTCCTGTGTTTACGGGTAATTTGCAATTCAGACATACTATTCATGCTTAAGTTGCTGTTTATGAATGTACTTTCTATGGTTGCTAATGAATTTAACTCAGATTTGCTAACAGTATTTTTAAGAAAGTTCTAGGAACAGAGTGTAGTTTGGGTGTTTTGGTGGTTTTTTTAATTTCAGATACTGTTGATTGGGTTCAAAAGAATTCAAGCTGAGTAATCAGGAGCAACTTTTTATTGTGATTATAACATTATCATGGTATATATTTTGGTCAGTGTTCTTCCTTTGGATTCTCAGGTAAAGTAAACAAAAAGTGGGGAATGGACTAAGGTGTGTGTGCCTGGTGTCAGGATTTTTGTTTGATTGGTGGGTTTTTTTTGTTTATAAAAAAGGCTGAGTCCTCCATGTATGTACTTGTATTTAATTCCTTTCAGTCATTAATCAAACAGTGAAATATGGGAAAACTAAACTAAATTCAAGCAGACGATTATTTCACTACCATTTGGCTGATGGGCCAATCAGGTTTTTAAAATGTGAATCTTTGTTTTTTTGTCTTCATAGTTTTTTGAATAAAATTAATTGCATTTCCTTTAATGGGGGAATAAATAGGAAATCAAATGTAGGAGGTCAGAAATTAGTAATAAATACCATCAGGCTTCCACATTAACAGCAAACTTGAGATTGAAGGTGTGTTTGTGTTTTAGCTGTGAAGAGGCAGACTCGTGATAGTCATCTTGCCAGCCCACTGACAGCAGTTATACTATATCGTAGATTTTCCCATATTCAGCTGACTGTCATGACTGTGTACTCCTGTACCAACTCTTACCCAATATTTGCCATCCATTATACTTGGATATATTTGATGTAACATACCCTAACACAGCTTCAGCTAACCAGGGGTATTCAGCTAAGCCAGGGCAAATACAGCAAAACATATCCTAGCTGTGGATGGTAAGGTGGAAACTGGGTGGAGGACTGAAACTGAAGAGCAATGAGCAGTGGAAAAATCATTGCAGAAGTGGAAAAATAAGTTTGATTTTGCTAGCCCAAACAGAATGGCATGTGTTGCTTCAAGTGAAAGAAAATCACTGTTATCAGAACAAGGCAAATGATGGATGACAGTCTGAAGATAATCAGCCAACTGTGGTGTGCAGGTACCTTCATGAACTGTTTGCATACTTGCTGGCATAAAGCAGAGTTAAAAATTTTATTCTGAGTGAAGCTTCTCAAAACCAGGGAAGGTTATAGGTAACAGAATATAAACATAGTACTTAAACTCTTCTTTGCAATAAGATTAGCGTAGCCTGAACAAACCCCTGTATCTAGGGCTAAAACAAATGTGTAAAAGAAAGGATGAATTGCATTAATACTCAGGTGGCCTCAGCCACAACTAGCTCCACCTGATTTTTTTCTGTCTAAATCAGAACTGTGGACTTTAATGTGTCCCCATCTACCTCCACAAATTTTAGCAAAACTTGATATTGCCATATATTCCACAGAAGAAAAGTTTCAGGCAGTGAGATGGACCTATTCAATTTGGAGTTTTGCATTGCTTTCTAATCACTATGGAAAGTATGTTAAAGAGAAAAATGTCATTTTAAGATTAAATAATGTCTCTAGAGTTTATCCCCTCCATGCTTCTTCAGGAAATACTGGATGCTAGTAAGGGCCTAAAACGTGAGGCACTTCCGTAGCATGGGGAACAAACAAGAGGAATTAGAAATGTGTGAACGTCTAAGGGGGTATGATATAATACGCATCACAGAAACATGGTGTGATGGCTCCTATGACTGGCATGTTGGAATGGAAGGTTAAAGGCTTTTAGGAAAGATAGGCCCGGTGGGGGGGAGGGGGAGTTGCTATTTATGTTAGGGATAGGCTGGAGAGTATGGAAATCTGTCTAGGGACGGGTGAGCAGTCGACAGAGAGTTTGTGGGTCAGGGTTAAAGGGAGAACACCGATGGGAGACATTATTGTGGGGATCTGTTGCAGACCGCCTGACCAAGAGGACTCTGTGGATGAAGAGCTCTATAGACAGATAGGAACAGCCTCATGCTCTCAGGCCCTCGTTCTCATGGGGGACTTCAACCTCCCTGATATCTGTTGGAGGGATGGTACAGCCCTGCACAAGCAATCTAGGAAGTTCCTTGATTGTATGGAAGACAACTTCCTCCTGCAAGAAACAGAGGAGCTGACAAGGAGAGGTGCCATGCTTGACCTCGTGCTCACCAACAGGGAAGGGCTGGTTGGAAAAGTGACACTCCAGGGCAGCCTTGATTGCAGTGATCATGAGATGGTCGAATTCGAGATCCTCAGGACAGTGAGAAGAGCGTGCAGCAAGCTCACTGCCCTGGACTTCAAGAGAGCAGACTTTGGCCTCTTCAGGAACCTGCTCAGTAAGGTTCCATGGGATATAGCCCCAGAGGGCAGGGGGGCCCAAGACTCTTGGTTGATATTCAAGGATCACCTGCTGTAAGTTCAGGAGTGTTGCATCCCAACTAGAAGGAAGTGTGGCAGGAGGGCCAGGAGACCCCCCTGGATGGGTAGGGAGCTGCTGAGGAAAATCTGAGGGGAAAAAGGCTTAAAAAAAGGTGGAAGCAAGGACAGGTGGCCTGGGAAGAATACAGGGATGTTGTCTGGGAAGCTAGGACCAGGTTAGGAAAGCTAAGGCCTACTTAGAATTAAACTTGGCTAGGGATGTGAAAGATAACAGGAAGGGATTCTATAGTTATATTGCAAATAAAAGACAGCCTAGGGACAATGTGGGCCCTCTCCAGAAGCTATCGGGAGAACTGGCTACCCTGGATTTGGAGAAGGCTGAGGTTCTTAATGACTTCTTTGCCTCAGTCTTCACCAGCAAATGCTCTGACCACACCACCCAAGTCCTGGAAGGCAGACGCAGGGACTGTGAGAATGAAGACCCTGGGCCCACTGTAGGAGAGGATCTGATTTGAGGCCATCTTAAGAATCTGAACATGCCCAAGTCCATGGGACCTGACGAAATCCATCCTCGGGTCCTGAAGGAGCAGGCAAATGAAGTTGCTAAGCCACTGTCCATCATATTTGAAAGATCATGGCAGTCAGTTGAAGTTCCTGACGCCTGGAAAAAGGGAAATATAACTCCTATTTTCAAGAAGGGGGAAATGGATGAGCCGGGAACTACAGAGCAGTCAGCCTCACCTCTGTGCCTGTGTCCTGGGTTCAGCAGTAGCAGTCATTTTTCTCCTTCCGGGTAGCTGGTGCAGCACTGTGTTTTTGGCTTTCAGCCTGGGAACAGCGCTGATAACACCAATGTTTTTAGTTATGGCTTAGTGATGTTTGGTCTGGCCAAGGGCTTTCTGAGCCTCATGCTCTGCCAAGGAAGACAGGAAGCCAGGAGGAAGCAGAGACAGGACACCTGACCCAAACCAACCTAAAAGGTATTCCATACCACAGCATGTCATGTCCAGGATGCAGAAATGGAGGGCAGAGACCCAGAAGGAGATGGGGGCTTCGCTGCTTGGTCAGGCTGGGTATACATAGTGAGCTGTTGTATTCTCTTCCTTTGTATTTCTCTTGTCATTATTATTATTGGTGGTAGCAGTAGTGGTTTGTGTTA
>JAOEHX010062731.1:0-22660 GCA_025448015.1 Bolborhynchus lineola | reverse complement strand
GAACCTGCTCACCAGAGACTGAAGCTGCAGCTTTCATGGGATGATCATCCTTGACCTTTGTTCTCCTCTTCAATTCATGCACCTGTTCCTCCAGGGCCGAGGTAGTTTTTCCATCCCACTTCATCATATCTTCTCCATGATCTCGCAGGTAAAACCATAGGGTGGCCTGTGGCATATACCTTCTATATCTTCTCTCTCGAGCAGTAGAACACCTTTTGTTAATAGCTGAGACGTGGGTTGGTACACGCGAGGAGCTGGATAGATCAGATAGATTGTCTCTCAAATGTTTGAGCTCCTGGGACAGTTTTTCTACAGCTGAAATGATGGAAGGGGTGAGATTGTCTTTGACCCCTCAGAGTTTATGAATCATTTCATCCACTGTTAATGGTGCTATGATTCCAGGTTACTGTTGCCAATGAGTGGGCATAGGGTGAGGGTGCATTCCATGTAAATTTCTGCCACATAGGTCATGTACATTTGACTTCATCTGGATCTATGGTTACATCCCCATTATTCACCTTGATGTAATAGATCATCTCTACAATGGCTGATTCCCTCAGAGACTGGATTCCTTTCTCTAGAGTAGTCCACTTGGCCGAACGACTCATAGCATCATCCTTGTGTGGAAACCTTTCTTTCCCAGCTGCCGAGAGCTGCTTCCAAAGGCTGAGGGACTGTTTCTGTCTTGCAACTGCTTTGTCAGTTCCCCCTTACCTAGCAAGTGATCCCAGCTGCTTGGCTTCCCTACCTTCTAGTTCGTGATCATTGGCCCCATTGTCCCAGCATCGGAGCAACCAGATGATGATGTGCTCCCCTGGTTGACAGGTAAAATCTTTGCACATATTCCATAGCTCGGTTGAAGTCTGAGGTCAAGAAGTCACCTCTTCTTCTTCTTCTTCAGATTCATGTGATGATGACTTCTGATCAGATGCTGTCCCAGGTAGAAAGTGCATTGCCATTGCTTCTTCATCTGTTCCTCTGTCTTTCTTGTCTTTTTTTTTCTTTTCCCCTTGCATACAGGGGGAACCGATATTGGTATGAATTGGTCCTCTGGCTTAGCTGCAGTAATTATCACTGTGGTTGGAGTGGCTGCAGTATCTGTTGTCAGGGTTTGGGTAGCTGCTATACTTTTCACTGGGGTTGGCGTAGGTGCTGTTCTTGGAGCTGGAGTAGCTGTGCTGTCTGTTGCTTTGCCCTGAGATCCAGGGACATTTATTTCCTTTTGAAGGTGCTGGATAGTGTTGAACAGGGCTCTGTAAGCATAGGCGAAGCCCCAGCATGTTGCCATGATTCGTCTGTCTCTGGTGTGACTAGAATGACAACACACCTCATTTAAGTGTTTTACTAATTTGTCTGGATTTTGCACTTATTCAGTGGTGAAGTTCCAAAGCACTGGAGGGGCCTACTGGCCTAGATACTTGCCCATACTATCTCACACACCCCGCCACTCATGACTGTCCAGCCTCGGGGAAAATCTCTTGGTTCTCCTATTTGTCATCTAACCCTAGACGAGGCCCAAACCAGACTCTGCTTAACTGTCGAGATCAGATGAAATGGTTGTAAGTAAAACACCCTCTGTATGTGTGCCAACATGGTGATCCCCATCACAATCAGCAAGCAGGTTTTAAGGTACCCAAAAGCCATTTAAAACCTTCAGATCTCAAATGATGCTGTAAACGGTCTGGTGGGGGGGCTGGGAGCATAAGGCAATGTCCCAGCCCCTTCACAGGTTGACTACCCAAGGAGGGGGAAAAAAGACGTGTAATTGCTAGGCACTTCTGTTACATACCTCCCAAAGTATAGAGGTGGTGACCACGCTGGGAACGCAAGCCAGATCAGTTTCATGATCAATGATTCTGTTGTATTAGAAGTCATTACCATAAAGTACAATGAAAAAAAACCTTAGCCCAAGGCCCACAGCTGATAAACACTAACACAGCTAATACCAACTGTAAGTAAGGTACCACATGCTGAAACTAAGATCAAGAGTAACAACTTTGAGAGCCAATAAATCAGCATTGTGACGAGTAACTGTTAATCTGAAACAATGAATGCTTATCACAAACATGATAAGACACACTCTGGTCAGATCTGTCAGTATCTCAACCCTTCATGCCCCATGCTGTGCGCTAAAAAGAACTGTTGTCTTTTAAGCCCAGCTGGCAACTCAGCCACGCAACTGCTCACTCGCCCCCCTCCCCCTTCGTCCCCCCCACTCCTGGAGGGATGGGGAGGAGAATTAAAGGAATGCAACTCCCACGGGTTGAGATAAGAACAGTCCAGTAACTGAGGTATAACACAAACCACTGATAAGGGAAATAGCAAGGGAAGAGAATACAACTGCTCACCACCCGCCAACTGATACCCAGCCCGACCGAGCAGTGATCTTACCCTTCCGGGTAACTGCCCCCAGTTTATATACTGGTCATGATGTGCTGTGGTATGGAACACCTCTTTGGTCGGTTTGGGTCAGGTTCCTGTCTCTACTTCCTCCTGGCTTCCCTTCCTCCCTGCAGCGCACAAGACTCAGAAAGTCCTTGGTCAGTAAACGTTACTGAGCAGTAACTAAAACCATTGGTGTTACCAGCGCTGTTCCCAGGCTGAAAGTCAAAAGCACAGCACTGCACCAGCTACTAAGGAGAGAAATGACTGCTACTGCTGAGCCCAGGACACACCCACACATGAACACGCTTATATTTGAAAACTCAGTTGTAAATTAGAAACACATATTGACCTGTTTTACAAAAAAAAAAAACCCTACTTTAGATCATCAGTACCATGACTGAACTGAAAATTCATTGTTCGGACCAAAAAAAGTGTGTAAGCAAAATTATGTATCCAGAAGTAGAGTATGGAAGCTGACAACATGCTGACATTTGCTACCAAGCTTGCTTAAAGAGACAAAGCATTATCTCCCACACCTCTTTTAGTCCCTGCAAAAAAGAAGTAATTCCTTAAGACTAATGGCCATGTGATAAATACTGCTTTAATACTAAAGTAAACTCTATGCTACAGAAAGGCAAAACATTTAACTATTACTGAATTTTTTGCATTTTGATTTTTTTAAATGTTTTTTCACATCTTGAATGATGTCATTTGTTATTTTATGAAATTGATATAAGATTAAATAAAGTGTATCTATGTATTTACCTATTCAATGTTTCTCTTCATATCATGTAGGCAAGAAAAGCTGTATTGATGGTATTTTTCTCTCATCTTCCTGTGTCGTGGATTTGCCATATCCTTGTCACTTTAACACTGAATACAATTGTTGTGTTGTTTGCAATGTACGTGCCAGACATTAAAAATGTATTTGGAGTAGTTGGTAAGTTGTTGTGGTTGTTGGGTTTTTTTTGTTCAACTTTTCTTCAGGAAATTCATTATGATAAGTTGATATACTTCAATCTTGCTCTTAGTAAAAACTTACTTTCTGTTTTTTAAAGGTTCAACCACATCAACGTGTTTGCTTTTTGTTTATCCTGGACTGTTTTATCTTAAACTTAGCAGAGAGGACCTTTTATCACGACAGAAACTTGGGGTATGCTTTTTTTAATGTGTGCTAATTATATTCAGATGGCCTTATTTTCTGTCCATCTCAATATGCTGTAGAGCCCATAAGCCAAGGGGCAAAGTTCTTGCTCACAGATTTTGTGAATTGCAGTGAGAATATTTTGCTCTGTTCCTCATGATAGCTCTATTCTTCCTGAAACTCCTCCGCCACAAGAGAATTTTGAGTAGTAGTTTATCCATATGCGGGACTGCTGAGCTGGATACATGCTTTTCCCTATAGTTTTCAGATGTTGACTTTTAATCCAATTTCTCTTCAGTTTTTATGCATTACTCTGATGTTGTCTGGGCAGCTGGGACAAAGCCAAACTGCATTTAAGTAAAATGGTGTTTATGGTTGGTTTTTATGTAAGCCTTCTCAGAAACATCTTCCTCACCCATCCTTTTCCTTTTTTTCGCTCCCCACCCCTTTTTTTTTTTTCTTCTTTTTATGGTTTCTTCTTTGGTGTAGTAGGTTAAACTCCAGCTGGAATTTGCGCAGCAGCCTGCTTTTTGCGCTGTAGCTGTCTTCATTTTAACCACTGCTCGGCAAAGCAACTTCATTACAGTGGCTAAAATGCTGACAAACTTTTTGTGCGTAAGTCCTTCAGCCATTCTTACAATTCACGGGCCGCTCTTGTACTGACAAAACAAGGAGCCTGAAAGATGCTCTCGGACTACTTAAAGTTTTGACTAGTTCCAGCAGTTTTGGGGCCGTATTATAAATCGGCAAGCAGCCATCTCTTGTGCTGTAGTTTTATTATCACCTGGATATTCAAAAATGTAAATAGTGCATTGTAACTTTAATTAAATTTTGAGTCAAATCCAAATTCAGTTTCTTAATTTATTGAGTTGTATTTGCAGACAGATAGTGTGAGCAGGCAGACTTAACTGCTCTCAGTTCCCAATGAAACTATCATAGAATCATAGAACAGTTAGGGTTGGAAAGGACTTTAAGATTATCTAGTTGCAACTCCCCTGCTATGGACGGGGACACTTCCCACTAAACCATGCCACCCAAGGCTCTGTCCAGCCTGGCCTTGAACACTGCCAGGGATGGAGGATTGGCAGCTTCCCAGAGCAGGTTTAGTTTAGTTTTTCCCTAAAGCGATACTTTATGTTTGAAGACTGAGTAATTTGAAACGTTAAAGATTATTTTAAAAGGCACTATTTAAATCTTTTCTTACAGGATTTTTTCATCATTAGTTCTGAGCCTTAGAAATAATGTAAAAAAAATAATTTTTGCTTTTCTTTCTCGACAGGCATGTGCATTGGTTGTTTTTGGCATTTGTGTTGGCCTTCTCAGTTTAGTTCTAATAATTTTCAATTGGACTGACCAGTAACAGCCTGTTGTTGGTGTCTGAACTGAGCTTCGGAAGGACAAGAACCAGAGGGATATCAAAACTACCAAGATGAATGCTGGAAATCTTCAGAGAAACAGTAACCAAAGCTATCTGTGGAAGAAATAGTGCTGTTTTTCACTGCATTAGTGATGTTCCCTTAATCTTGAGTCGCTCTGTTTACTTACTGGACAATTAGTCTTTGCCATTCTAAAATAATAGTTTTTAATTATGAAATCATGACAGGTAAAAAGGTCTCTTGAATTTCTGCAATGCAGAAATGCTGTAGTGCACGTGGTGGACAAAAGCAGAATCTTGAATTATAACTTCTTTTAATAACTTCTTTTTCAAAGACAATGAGTTGGATAGATCTGCTATGTAGATATGCTACATCAATCATGATGTGCCTATCTTGATATGTGCATTTAGGATAATATACGCATTGTCCTAGACAGTGAAAGATTTCTATTGCTTGAATAATTTCCAAAATTTCAGCCAATTCATATTAAGAACTTCCTGATTTCAGATGTTTACCCTAATTTATCCTACCGTGGATCCAGAAACCAACTGCCTTAGCCCAGTTTAATGGGCATATCATGGTAATATTTGTTAATTGTTTTTTGAAACAGTTTTTATACTTCCATGTACTAGAATCATACTCAAGTAATTTTTAAAATAGAAGGCTTTGCCCATTTAGCATAGCAGCTTTTAGTAGCATTGGGAAGCACTTCTATTTTGCTGTTAATAGTAGACATTTTTCAACTAATATCTATTTTTGGATATTATTCAGTGCACCTCAGTATTTCTCCCAGTGAAAGGCTGCTTTTGTTTTTCTTATTCGTATTTTTACAAGTGTTTCATATTTGAAATAGTGTTTCTATGTTTTATGTACTGTTGTATGTCAGAAGGTTTGGGTTTGAAATGTAAAATTCTGCCTCTGTTGAAGACAAAGGAAATCTTATGTTTATGGAACCCTAATTTTACCTTGGATCTCTATAAACTTTTATGTATTCTTTTATAATTCTTTTCCTTGCATAAATGAAATGTGAATGCAGTTTTCAACAGCCAGCCAGGTTCTGTTAAACTTGGTATTGAGGACCCACCATGGAAGTTCCTCGTATTAGTGGAAAAGTAGTAAAGCAGTAGCTGATAGCGTGGTAAGGTTTTTAAAATTTGTTTCTGTCAGATGGGATCTGATGTCTTTAAAATAACCCAGTTGCAAGAGACTTTACGTGCTAAGGAAGAAGCTAAGCCTCCACAGAAAGGACGTGTGTAAAGTTAAGAAATCAGCCTCAAATGGTAAGATTGAGAGTCTGAAAGATCTTCTGTATTTCCAGGTGCAATCATTCTTCCAATTTATCTTAAAACTTTCACATCTGAGAAGTGGAATAAGACACAAGTGAATCATAGTGAAGTAATCCATCTATGCAGTATGAAAGCAGCTAGTAAATGACGTTTAAATAAGCTTTTCTGCCCGTAAGGTACAGAGTTAGCAAATTAGTTGACTATTGCCTGAAAGTTCTGCTGAGACAGTTCTTTTGATATGTTGACTTAGGTATTACCAGCTGAGAGAGGGGAGATGCCCCAGACCCTGGCATTCTAGCTTCTTACCAGTGGCTCTGTGCTGTTAACCTTTTTAATCAATTAACGTTGGATTTGGAAAATGCTGTCTGATGTGTCAACTTTAACCCAACTGCCATTGAATGTGCTTGATCCTCACTTGACTAATAGGAAGGAACAGCAAATAGCAGAGTTGGAATTGCTTCCTCTGTTCCTGAGCTGCCAGACTAGGATTTCTCATGCCAACAGGTCACTTGGTTCTCTAGGGATCTATGAAATACTTCTTGGTTTTGATAGATGGCCTGAAGGCACCCAGATGGTGCAGCTTGGTGTGGCTTCAGGAATCCTTTTTGCTTGGGGAATATCCTACACAGGAGTTTAGTATAGAAATAGACATTTTGACATGTGGTCAGGCTGGGGAACTAAGAGATGTTTTGGTAGGATCTCAAAGAAAAAGGTCCCTGGAAAAGACTGCAGTTACTTTTATTTAGCAGAGGTTCCAGGACACAAGATGAGCCATCTAATAGCTTGTCAGTACCAGAAACAGCATGTCCAATCTTGGCCAGAGGTTCACAACTACTTCTGTGGCTCTGGCTGTGGCTTCTGACAGGTGTGTTTTACTTACAGAAACCCACATGACCACAAGATATGACATGTTACTGGCCAGAAAAATGGACTGAGTGAGCTCACTCAGGGGACAAGAAAAGTGGGAGGAGGGTGCTAGGACTGGGATTACCTTTTTCAGCAGCAGCTGCAGCCATTAGGTAGCACGAAGCATCATGCTTTGTCCAGTAGTTTTGCTTCAGCAGGTTGAAGTGTGTATGTGCACATAAGGGGTGCCTCTAACTGGAGAGGTCTCTTGCCTCCTTTGATAAAAGGATCAAGCAGACTTTCTCAGCATTGTGGAAGTATTAGTGGTTGAGGCTCCCTCCCCATCTTGCCTCTACTCTTGCAGCTCTCCCAGGTTGTTTAACTCTTGATAACCAAATGTAGCTGCCTTCCTGCCTGCAGCTACCCTCTAATAGCTGTGTTTCACAGATTTCGTTACACTGTAGGGATTTGGTCACTTGGTATCTCTTGGCAGTAGTGCAAAAAGCTAAATATATACCTTATAAAAATGCACATTGAGAAAACAATGACAGCTGTACATCAGGAAGTGATTTTCTGTCTTGACTGAACCAAAACATTTTAAGAAACCTGGAGACCCTACATTCATGTGAATGAAATGCAGGGTGTTCTGGGTTTTGTTCTGTTTTCTTTCCAGACACTAGAATTTAGGAGAAATATTTATTAGACATTTCATGGAAGTTGTTTCTCATTTAATATATGCTCTTGTAGCATACTGTTGAGTAAATAAAACTTGTAGGACATCACTGCAGTCGCTTTATTTTACATTCCAACCAGCAAGACTTCTGTGAAGGTACAGAACGTTGGCAAAGCTTTGCTAAGTTTTTTCTCTTTCCTCTCCCTGAAAAAGGCGGATCTTGCTGTGCTCTGTGATGCTGTTTGTACACTGTGATGCTATGTTCATACGCAAGCAGTTGGCTTTGTGTGCATTGTCTTAAAAATTGTGACTGAGAAAATACATGAAATAGTGTTAATTTTACAGTTGATCGTGCAATGCTATGGAAATTACGGCATCATTGTTTTTAATCCCCGAGTTTTATCGTAACTAACCTGGCTATTACCTAATTGTCTTAGTAGGTAGACTTTGGAATGATGAATACCAGTGTGTGAAGTTAATACTTGGTGAGAATGAATGGAAGCAATTCACACCTCTGCTGGAGCTCTATTATTACATTTTGGCTGCAAAGCAGAAAGGATAGCAGCACAGGGGTTACAGAATGTAACTGAAAAAGAGTGAGAAATACAGCTATTTTTAAGTTTCTATGATACGTAACTTAAAATATGGAGAGAGGGAGAGAGAGAGAAAGAAAAAGAACAATTATTTCCAAACATAGAAAAACATACAAGGGCTTTCCACAGTGAAAAAGCAGAGGAAGGACTTTGGGTTTGTCCTTCGCATGCCCCACAGGAGATTGTTCTGTTTGTTGTGCCTGCATAAGGGTTTCACTACAGTTGTGCACTTGCATGCATTTTTTTTGAGCAAAACAGGCTTCCAGTCTGGAACTCTGTGCTTACTCAAATGCTGATAAACAGATTTTTATTTATGCTTGTGTAGAGGGTTGGTTTTTTTTTTTTCCTTCTGAATTTCCAGGTTTATAAATTTCAGTGGTTCTGCTTTGTTAGCTGTAGTTAGCATTTTCTGACCTTCTTTGCTGAAGACTTGACAGGAATGGATGAAGGGGCCCACCGTTTTTCTGAATTCACTGGGAAAGAAGGTTGCCTTTCCCCAGCTGACCAACAACAACAATGATGGGAAATGAATTGGTTGCCTTTGGTTTGTTTTCTCTCTTTCTCCTATTTCATTCCTGGTTTATTGAAGGCTGGTCAAATTTCAGATGGACTGTGGTAAGCTGGGTGTTGGAGAGTGGCTTTTGTAAACAGCATTGTAGGAACCAGTACTGCAAAACAAAAGCACTCTGCGCCTCTTTGTTTTGTGACAGATGCTCATGTTTTATTTCCATGTTTCTAAGCAGTTTGTATCTTAATATATTGCTTTTCATGACAGTAAGTGTGTTTAAAATTCTCTTGTGTGTCCCTGTATAGTGAAAATTGAAACGCTGTGAAACTGTCCCATCATCTCTCTGCCCCTCCTTTCACCTTCCCCTTCAGTTTTTATTAACACCAGTTAATGACACTGAGCAGGAATGTGCCATTAGCTGAACAGTTCAAGTTATCACTTGGGAGCGCAGCCTGGGTGTGAGGGTGTGGATCTGCACCGCTTCATCCATGCCCCGCAGGCTCAGCTTGCACCTGATGCCACCACAGCTCAGAACTGAAGGCCAGTGCTGGCCGTGGGTAGACCTTTTCAGTGTGCCCAAGTTGGCTATTTTTGTAATAATTTGTCTAATTGAAACGTGGAGATAGCTTAACCTTTGTAACATGGGAAGACTGTTGATTTGGAGTTTTTAAGTCGTATATGTTGTGTAATATACTCAAGCTGATGTATTTCCAACCCTTGCGATCTTGATGAAACCATGATGATGCAGTGGGATCTATCTGATTGAGCTGCTGTGGCAAATGTTAAATCCTTGAGCAGCTCACCTCACAAGTGCATTGTTTGCATGAGAGAGAATATGGGATACAACTTTATTACTATCTTTCTTGTGCTGCACAAAGTATCATTTTGGTATGGATCTGGAAGTCCATGCTCCTACAGCTTTAGTCTGTGGTGGTCACGTGGGAGCTATCAGTCCATGCTTGCGTGTTCTGAGGCTCCACGGGCATCTCCTTTGGACAGGAGTGGAACAGGGTTATGGACCTAGGTGGGTATTTTGCCTGACCCAATGTGGCAAGTCTCATATAAAATAAATTCCTAACATTAATTTTGAGGATTATTTGTGACAAATATGGAACGTTTTTGTTAGCATCAGCCGATACCCATTCAGTGTTGCACCTGATACGTGAGTGAAGGCAGAAGTCTGGCTGTTCTGGATAGAAATATCATTGCTTGTTGTAGACTTCCTTTCCTGATTATATCTCATTTAACACATTACCTGAAATTGTTGGTTTACAATTGACTTACATGTTGAAAGTGTTAGTTGCAGTTGCTCTGCACACTGAGAAGCCTCTGGATATGTTTACTGCTACTTCCTAATGCCTGCCAGTGGGAGAGATTTTCAGTATTACAAAAGTGCTGCCTGATTTCTACAGTTCATGGTGGTAGTTTTGGAATTTGTGTTCCAGTAGTGATCATCTAGCCACACTTCATGTGGAATTGGAATTATTAAATTAATAACTTGATGTATGTAGAAATTGCTTAACTCATGTCAAACCTGTGTGTTGTACCACACAGGTGTTGTTCACCCTCCTTCAGATTTGCTGTGGAACAGCCAGGGCATGATCCAAAAACCCTAGAAAATAAAGACCAGTACTTGTGTAACTCATGGGATTGTCATCTTTGCATTGTGCGCAATGTGCCTGCTCAGTGAAAGAAACGGGACTGCTGACTCTGCAGCTGGCTCTGGACATATGGCAGTCATGCTGCTAGCCCCAGCTCGGGCTGGAGCATGGCTTTGACAGCGAAGGGTGTAATTCCTAAAAATCACACCTATTTCAGTGGCAGTAGAATAATTGTGCACTTACATGTGTTTTCCTTCATCAGTGTGGTTGTGTGACCCCTGCTCTGTTCTTGCAGAACCTGGCTTGAAATGGATGTGAGATACGGTCTGGGGAGCCGTTAAAAATTGCTTCTCCCAGACCTGTCTGCTTTCAGTGCTCAATTGTATGATGAGGCCTGCTCTCCAAAAAAGGATGCAGAAAATAATTTGTCCCTTCAGGTACTGGCTTCATTGACAGCAAGCCTTCCTGTCCTGTGCTGTTCTGCTCCTCTCTGTGAAACAAGAGGCAGCAGAAGAGATGTGGGAGGCTGTGTCTGTGCAGCGTGTGGCCTCGGGCCGGTGCTGCTTTGAGGTGGGTACCTGGCTGGCCTGGCACATCAAGCGGGGTGGCAAACTCCTGGAAACCATTTGGGAAGGGCAGCCTCATGCAGCCAGGTGAGGTTCAGCAGGGAAAGCAGATGGCTTTGGTATGCAGAAGAAGTAAGCTGGGTAATGGCTGCCCTGGGAGGGCTCTGGAGCAGGGACCTGCCTTCTGGCCATAAATCATGGTGCTTTCTAATAGATGTGAGTGTGGCTCTAAGTGCTTTGAAAAAGGCCTAGGAGAGTCCTGAATAGAAGCAAAAAATGGAAAAAACCCCAAACCCTCATTACTGTGCTGCTGGCTCAATTCCAGAGCTGTCTGAATACTCACCCATATGGAAAGGAGTATCAGCAAATTTGTGTTCACTTAAGAATGTTTGTCCCAACTAGAGCTGGCACCAAACAACACAAACCCCAAGTGCGATGTAGAATTTGATCTTACGCTGCACCAGCTTCTTGTACCTGGTCTTGTTGCTGAGTGGGTCCTGCCCATGCCTGGCATTTCCCTTGCCTCCAGCCTTGTTGTTTGCATGGTGGTGGTTTCTACAGCAGCCAGGCAGCTCTCTGCACCTGGTTTAAATTTAAAGCTCATTTACACATGATGTCACACTTTTATTGTCAGCCCAGAGAAGGTCAAGACAGTTCGTTTTGGGAAGGTTTGCATTGTTGAGCTTTTACAGTGCTGCCATTAATGCCTTCACCATCTGACTTACATTTCTGTTCTCTGGTGTGATGCAATGAAGGCACTAGGTACATAGGATGAACAGGGGTGGTTGGCACAGTGGCAGAGCAGCCTGGGTTGCAGGGCTACTTTCCTGGAGACGAAGGGTGGGAGTTACTGCTCCATGCACCATATAGCAAATCAAGGATCTGGCCAGAGGAGGGTTAATGAGCCCTGGAAGCTGAGGATGTAGTTATGGGCTGTTGCCTTTCAGAAGCCTCATCTTGCTGCTCCACTGACTGGAGCAGGATGGTGTTCCTGGGATCCTGGTCTCTCCACCCTCCTGAGTAGCTCTATGTGATAATGGGATTTACATGCAAGGATGGAGAAGAGATTTGGGATGTGGTTAAGACAGCACAGAACCCATAGGGCTGAAGTTGAGGGCCATGAAAATCTCAGACTTTATTTTTACCTCCTCTGGGCCTGCTCTGCTGTTTCATTTTGTACGTCACACCGGAAGCGGGGCTTTGCTGTAGCATTTCCCCAGCTGGGTTCACAGCTCAAGGCCGTGAATCTCCCGCAGGAAGGGTTTAAGTAGCCTTTGTGTTTTATGGCTCTTTACAGGTCTGGCACTGGGGATAGCTCGTGAGATGTGTGCTCAAATTTTTGCTGCGGGAGTTTGATGAACAACTTCCATGCCTGTTAAAGAGAGAAATGATGCATGCTTTGAATTGCCTACAGCTCACTTATTTCTCCAAATACACAAATTGGTATTTGATCCTTCAGACCTAAGCTTTGAAGAGCCCGAGCAGTGAAACAGAGTCAGCTTCATGTTGGTGGGTACCAGATGCAGACACAGAGTCTGGGCAGAAGCTGTGCCAAGGGGGCTGCCTGTTAACTGCTGCGTGTATGGTGTTGGGGTAAACTTGCAAAATAACATTGACTTTCTGTTTTAATTGCCAATCATTGCATGGTCATAGGAGGGCTCCTCACCCCGAGCTTTGGGCAGGGCAGCAGAGGAATTTCCATTACCGCTCACTGACTGGGTGCTGATGAAGTACTTCAGGGCTTGGAGTTCAGGGGTGCAGAGAGCTATAGGCAAAGTCACATGTGGTGGCTCAGAGATGTAGATGGAAAGTATGTCTGGAGGTGAGTTTGCTCAAAGAGCAAGAGCTAAGGTCACTAGAAAGCATCTGAGACAGCACTTCCATAGTCCTTTCTGCTGCCTGGGCTCCAGAGGGGTGTTACAGGCTTCATTGCCCTTTTGATGTTGCCTACGTGACTGAGTACTGGGTCACCAGGCACATTTGAAGGTGATACGTGGAATATATGCCCCAAGCACTGCTGCATCTTCAGAACACTGGTCCTTTTATTACTCCTGGATGTGTGCTCTTCTCAGGAGCTATGCAGCACAGCAAGGTCCAGCTTGCAGACTGACTTGCCAGGCCCAGTAGTAAGAAAATGTGGAGTGAAGAGCTAAAAGCACTTTCATTATATCATTTGGTAGTTTTCCACAAACTCTGTCACAGGAAAGCGGGCTGCTGAGGATTTGGTGGACACTGAGGCTGGCAGAGGGCAAAGGGAGTCATTCCCATGGCACTCTGTGGTTGCCGACTGTTACTGCAGCACGTCCTTTCCCAAGGGTCAGAACGGGTTCGAGGTAGGGATGCGCAAGAGCAGCCTCAGCTGTTACACAAGCAATGATACTGTCAAGGGCAACCAGGCCTCTCGCACAACATGATCACCAGATGGGATTAGGGAGAAAGGTCTGTGTCTCAGGGGACAGCATTGCACAATGAGGTATGCCCCATGAGGTCTGTCATGCTCCCTGGCAGGGAGCTGTGTGGGTATGGTCATTTTTGATGCTCTAGAATGCTTGTTGAAATGGTACTTTTGGTATTTGCTGGCACAATTTCTGCTGCTGTTTACAAGTTGTTTCTTCTGGACCCATCTGAGCAAGGAAACGTTTGGTGTTTTTCCAAGGGGAGATTACTCGAATGTTGGTGGAGAGACATTGTCTTGGCCTGGCTGCCAAATGTTAGCTGAAGACGTCTGTCTTGACATTCCTTAATCTGACAGTTCAATTTGGTGGGTCAGAAGCCAAGGTATGATATTTCCCCAGGGGATGCAAAGCTTCAGGCTGGAATGACATGGCAACCATGGACAGATTTCCCTCCTTCCCCAAATTCTGGAAGTCACTATTTGACCTTCTTCCAGCCACTGAAGCTGTTCCACCAGGGCAGGGGCCTTGTGTTTGCCATGTCTTGTCTAAACAAGGCCTTTCCCTTTGAGCGGAGGTGTCACAGCACGTTCTCCAGCATACTGCATTGGGGGAAATATTTGGCTTGAGCATTTCCCCACTACCCATTGCCCACTCTGCAGGGGTGGAATACAAACATGAGGGCTTTAGGGGTCCCAGGAGAGACTGAGTGGAATTTCTTGCTTTGAATGAACATTAATGCTGAGAAATGGAGTCTTTTAAAAATGCGATGCTGAGCACAGCGCTTTGCCAGGTGTAAAGAAACTCCATGTACATTTGTGCTTTGATAACTCAGCGTTAGGCTCCAGCACCTGGGATTTGGGGGACCATGGAACCAGTCTCTTGAATGGTGATTCTGAGGGTTTTGTGCACGTTTTAGCCCCAGCTTTGACATGCCAGGTTTGCCTCTCCTGGCTTCAGGAAGAGTTGGATTGGTCCTTTGAAGGTGTTTGCTTTAGGGATCTTTCCAGTGCCCAAGGATACCAGAGCAGCCATGGCCATAACAATTAACTTGGGAGTGACTTATAAAGTGCTTAATTTGCCTTCTATTAAAATTCCTTGTTGTCCCTCTGGTCCCTACAGCTTGATGTTAAGTGAGCTCTTGGGAAGTTGAGTATCGATGTCCCTTTCTGTGCTGCAGAGGGAACACCCTTGAGTGAAGAGGTCTAAAAAGCAGAATCTGATGGATGTTGCCTGTAAAAACAGGTGAGGTTTTGTTGGTAATTTGGTGAATTTAAAGCTCTTTGTTGTCCTGTGCCAGCTCAAGGGCTTTGAGTGATAATGAAAGGCGTGAATGGGTGTCATGGGTGCCTGAGGGTCAATCCCCTTTTCTGCTGTTGTCCTTCTGCTGTGTGAGAAGCATAAGCGCCAGAGGCTTTCAATGGAGCCTGTATCTTCAGGATCCAACCCCTCAAGAGGGACTCTTTTTGCTTGGGTTGGGCTCTGGCACAGCCGGGCTGGTCCTGGAGCGGCTGCAGGATGACTGTAGGTTGCTCCAGCTGCAGAGAAGCCAGATCACCAAGGTAAAGGGATTCCCTGGTTGTGCTGTCCCCCTGGGGCAGGAGGAAGGTGGCCAAGAGGGGAGGGGAGGAGGGAGTAAGGGGATGGGAAGGATTTGTTGGGTTCTCTCTTGAAACTGTGCTGTTTTGCCATCCTGGAGCTGAGTGTATGTTCAAAAGCACATTGCACCATCCCTGCTGTGCAGGGAGTCTGCAGGGCTGGGGTGGGGACATCAGCCTCACTGTTTTGTCATCTTCTGTGTTAGAGCTACCTGTGATGGTTGCCTGGTCTGCCCTCGCTGCCTGAGATGGTCCTGTTGGAACCACCTCCTTTGCCTTCCAGGAAACCAGAGGAGAGCCCAAGGTTGAAACCTGTCACTCAGCCCCTTCTGAGCTGGCCAGAAACATGCCTGCCTGTCCCCAAGGGTCTAGAAGAGCCCCAGGGGATGGCTGAGCAGGTTGGAGATGCTCCCAGCACCAGCGTGGCACCTCCCAGGCTGCTTTGCCAAAACAACTCCACCAGTGTTACCACCAGAATTATTTGACCATTGTCATTTTCTGGGGATCAGGCACAGTTGCCCACCTCAGCCCCCTGTGACAGCACGTTGTTGAGCACAGCAGCTGCAGCGGTTGGTGCTGCTTCCCAGCAGCTCCAGATGCTTTGGTGTCCGCTGAGCATTACTGAGCTAAAATGCAGTGGGTAGCTGTGGGAGCTGCATCCCACCTGGCCTTGGTGTGGGGACATGCATGGGGCTCAGGATTGGGGTGGTGAGAGTGTGAGAGAATAGGCCCATTGCCCAGGATGCTCTGCAGGCTGCTTGCCCCACGTAAGAGGTCTTAGAGCAAAGTAAACCTTACTTCTAACTTCCCTTACCATGTGATTAACATTAGGTGATGCCAATAGTGATAAGTAAAACTTAGCTTCAACTAGGGCCACAGCAGCAAACATTTTGACACTTTGCAGCCAGGCTGATCTGTTTAAAGACTCATGTTTTCTGGTTTGATTGGAACTGCAGAAATGTCCAGGTTGATGAAAGCAGCAAGTGTTGTTATCGAGAGCTGCTGAGCAAACACGCAGAGTTTAATAGGGTAGCACAACACTTTTGCTTCTCTTCTCTGTAAAAAAAGGCTGAAATGCAAGGAGTGGAGCCATTTGCTGAACCTGCATATCTATTTTTACTCCCTTGCTCCATAATGCTCCTGGAATAAATTTTTCAGTGCACAGCAAAGTAGGAAAAAAATAGTGCTGATGGCATCTCTGCTATCCCCATTGTGCTGCAAGGAAAGAGGGCAGCTGCTCTGCTGACCTGTCACTTGACTATACCCGCATTCCAGGTACAGGGGCCATTTGCTTGTTGGGGTTTGCTTGACAAAATGGCCACTGGGATTTATATATAGATCCTGCCTGTCCTGCCAAGTTGTCTTGAATTCTTGCAAGTTAAATGAAGTTGGAGGGGGTGGGAGAGGATCAGCTGTAAAACAGAGCCGCTAATCTGCGGTGCCTCCGGGGAGCTGCCGGGATGTCCCATCGCCCCCGGGGCTTTGAGCATCTGCGGGCATCCTGCTGGGAGGGGGAAGCAGGTGGTGCTCGGTTGATCCACTGTGGCTGCGGCCACTGCCGGGTGCCAGGGGCTTGAGTGATGAGGGAAGGATGGGAGGAATATTTATAGCTTGTCTCAGCCCCGGGCGGTGACCGCCATCCAGGGATGTGAAGGGCACAAGTGTTCAGGGCAGCACCCCAGAGACAGCGGGATGCAGGGACAGGGAGCACGAGTGTCCCGATGCTGAGGGCAAGGGGTCTGCAGCACGGGCCCCCTCAGCTTTCCAGGGTGAGCTCTGTCCATGATGTTTTGTGAGAGGAGCAGGAGAAAATGCTTGGGGCAGTGCTCAGGCCCAGTGATGCCCCCATGGGCGACCCCAGCCCACACTGACGCCTGCCCTTGGCTTGGCCTGGGTTTGCTGTGCCCTAGGCACCCCTGGAGCTCTGCTCCTGGCCTGGAATGCAGTTCCAATTTAGCGGCTGCCCTCTTGTTTATCTGCGCTGTTTCTGAGGATTGTGCATTTTCCTTCGAGGGGCTCTGCTTTGGTTGTGCCAAAAATCCCTCAGCAAGAGAAAGGTTGTTTTAAGGTAGGAAAACATTGCCTTGGCCCCCTGCAGCATCACAATGGGAAAAGCCCAAAGCAGCCCTGTGCCTGCAGCCAGGCCCACATCTGCCCCTGGGTGTCTGCTGTCTTCCCCTGGAGATTTTGGGAGGTGACCAACAGGGACTGGATTTGATATTAGTTCTTGTGTCTGCCTTGTCTAAATAATGACTTTTTTCTTTCTGAAAATGCTATGAACACTTAGCATATTTTTCACCCTTCTTTGAATGGAACAGATTATGTTTTTATCTCCATCAGAATTCAAGTATCTGCTTCATACTTTCTCTAATGGCACCAATACGTATTTTTTAAGTGATCCTGTACCTGTGCCAAAATATGAATCCAGAATCCCAGGCAGCAAAATTGTGCCATATTGCCAGTTTCAGTGCTTTGGTATGAGTTAGCAATTCCTCACACTCAGATACAGAGGTTTTAGGTTCTAAAGTTGTGCCAGCAGACAGAGTTTCATCTTTCAAACGTGAATTTGCTTTTACTTTTGATTGCAAACTGGGGACACAAAGTGCAGCAAAGGTGTGCTCGATGCATCGTTGTGAAAAGCCTCCTGGTGTGTAAGACCAGCTCACAAGCAGGGCATGGGGCTGACTCACAGGCTCGGGTTTGGTGGTGCCCTAAGTGGGTCCTTGAGCTTCACTTACAGATGAGTTTTTGAATGATGATGCAGTGAGGGCAAGAGAGGTGGATGGCCTCAGCCCACCGTGTAGGGAAGGAATCTATATCAGATCCTTCAGTGAAGAGGGGAGTGAGCTCCTGGGCAGAGCTAAGGGCATCCCTTCTGCTCTTTGCAAGGAGAGGTGTGTGTGTCCTATGGCAGAGGAAAGATGCTGAGGCTGCTTCTCCATGGGATGCTGGGTTTTGAGTTTAGAGAATATGAACACCAGTTGACTTCCCATGCCGTTGGCAGCCACTGACTGTGAGCAGTGGTGTTTCATTCCTCAAACTTGGCTTTTTCTGCCACACGTACGTTATTTGTCTCTCCCCTGATATGTCTTGTTTACCTTTTTTTTTTGGCCAGCCCCACCGGCAACTTTTCATTCCTTCCAGGGGTATTGGTACCAGAGATCTTTCGTTGACAGACTTCCCCATCCGTCCCCATGCACGGATGCAGACCAGGCACCTGCCTGCTCCAAGATTCCTCTGGTATATGTGTGTCCTGGAGCTGCGGCTTTATTCCTCAGGGAAGTCTGACTTTGGTTTCAGCCCTGATGAGTTCATCCCTTCCTCCTCCTCTGGCTGCCAGGCCCAATGCTGAGACTGGCCAGGCCTGACAGCCCTAGGCAGAAATACCTGAGCTGTCAAAATCCACACCAGACATGGTGTGTCATGAGTCATGTTGCCTCTGCCATTTTATACAGTGGGATTTATTGATATCCGTGTGCACCAGCCGGTCACTTTGGTGTTCCACTACAGTGGAGACATAGTGCCTGCTGAGGGGATCACACGTTCTCTTGGGTTTGGCCATAGTCAGTCTTCATCCTGGAAGAAGTTGCCGCATTGTGGATATACCTTGCTTTTCTCCAACCTGCTGATAGCCCAGCCTTTCAATAAGTGCTGATGTTGTTAAAAATGTGAATAAAATCTTTGGGGTTTTCTCTTTTCTTTTCTTCCTTTTTCCAAGCCTCATAACTTGGTCAGATCCTGCAGTGTTTTCAGAGATACTTGTCTGTGCACTTTCTGTGTTGATCCAAGCTTATCTGTAACAGAGCTCTACAAGATCTGCTTGTTGGTGGGAAGAGTTCTATGCTGTTCTGCTTGCACCCCAGGACTTGGGAAAATGTTACCCAGATCTTTATGAAAGATTTGTATTTTTGTAAAGAATTGCATTTAAAAATTTCAAATCCAGAAGCAAAATTTCCCAAATATCCCACATAACTGAAATCAATGGGAGATGATGGAAGTTTATCTTGAACCAGTACACTATCAGTTAGATATTGCTGCTTCTGCAGTGTTAAGAGTAGCTGGTACCACTGATGGGACAGTAAGACCAGGATGTCCTTGATATGTCTGCTTTGCTCAAAAGTCCTTAGATGTCTACACTGTGCCAAATTTTTGAGAGATTCACCATGAATTTCATGAAAGTTTTCATTTTATTAAAGAACAACTAAGTAATAATGTTTCATGAGGTGGCCTCAGGTAAAACCACTGTGCAGTTTGCCTGTTTAAGCTGATATATCTGCAAGAAACACTCAGGTCTGTATTATGCTTTCAGTAGTTTTAAGGGTTTTTTTTCTATCACCCAATATTGTGAAGCCAGAAGCACCATCTGCATAAGTGTCTGCTCGCAACATGAGTGAGTCTCAGTGGGAAACAGTTTTTCAACGGTGACTTTCAGGCATGTTTCAGCCTTTGGTAACTGCGACTAAAGTTGTTCTCTGCCTATTCTGTCCTGATGTGGCTCATGCAGAGCACAGCACATTTCATCTCAGTGTGGCCAGTTCCACCTCTGGGGCTGACATGGGAGGTTAGGCACCAAAACCCTTGGAAACTCGCATGCCTACATCCCTTTGTGTGTTCAGAATGGAATATGGCTGTGCCTGTATATTCCCATAAATAACAGGGGAATTGAGAGTAGGTCTCTCACTCCCTTTGAGTGTGCTCGTAGACTGCAGCAGCCTTCAGAGCCCTGGAAGCAACTCCTCTTCAAAGTTCTCCTGCATCAAGGATGGGGAACATACCTCACCGAGAACTATTGCAAATGCTATGGAATACTACCAGCGATGTCTGTGATGTGTGGTGGGGTGCTTCTGCTGCAACTTCGGTGTGAACCATTAGCTTTGTATTAAAATTGCACATATATTCCTGTGTATCGCCTAGTTCAGACACCCCTTTCTGAACTGTGCGCCTAGAAAAAAATCTGTTTTTTACTTCGGTGCTCTTTCTTTGTCCAGCCATAAGCAGCAGCACATCCTATATACACCACTGGGGCAAGAAGGTGGAGGTTTGCTTTCATTCCAGGGCAGGTGCATTTGCAGTGTAACTTTGATGGGGGTAATAGCTCCCCTGGAGTTGCAGAGTTTGCTAATAGGTGAGCACTTGATGCATAGGTGGTGTCATGAAGCTTGTGCCTTGCAACTGGCTTGTTTAGCGCAATAAAAATATATTGGGTTCCTAAGATGTTGACCAATGGCTTTGGGAAACAGATGATTGATTCACACAGCTGAGAAACAGGGACTGTAATATGTTTTGCCAGAGGAGACCAGTTTGACGGATGAGTTCATTTAAGGATTATGCTATAGATAGAGCTGTTGACAGAATGAATTTGTTTTTATTTTTCATCAGTAGGTATAACACAAAGCAGAACTAATTGAAAGTAGTTTCCTTGTGGCATCTGGTTGTGTTTCTTGCTTTAAGTCTTTCACACACTGTAAAATTACACCAAAGGCTTTTCTTCACTTCCATTTGCTTTCCAAGTTTTCCATCATGGCTTTTCAAACGGGCTCCCAGTGTGTCAGACACGTCAAGGAATTGCAGACTACACAAGAAACAGAGCTGGGCTGTCATTTCTGTTTATTGCACAAATGTTCTGGTGCACATCACAAATCCACACCTTGAGTGGACACACTGAGGTGTCCTCACCTTAGGGCTGTTGGCAAAGCTGAAACATGAATGCCCTTACAGATATTTTTGATGGCATTTTAAGCTGTGACCTGTGCTAAATATCATTTCTATGTGGATTGATCTCTTTCTGTGTAAGGCCCAAACCTGGAAGGTGATTATGTTTACCCAAGGAGTTGTTCTGAGGTTGAAGGAAGGTGTTGAGTTAAGTTCTGGAAATAGCTTTTCCAAGCAGCCAGAGAGAACAAATCCTGGTGGTTCTTCAGGGATTTGGCTTGCTGCATTCATTGGTCTCCCCGTTGGACTGCTATTGCCTGCCTGGCTCGGGTTGGGTGATTGCATTGGGGTCTCAGCTCTGCAAGTGCTTCCTTTGGCTGTTTGTGGCTGTTGTGGGGCTGCACCGGGATCTCTGAGCTGAGATCATGCAGGCTGTTGGGGTAGAAAATTGAACTATGGTTCAAACCCATCCTACAGATTTGATTTGTGGGTTTTGTCTTGGCTTTTCTTCTCTCTCTCTTTTGCAGTTGCGGTCAAATAAGAGTTTTCCAGAACTGACTCAGTCAAAAACAAGAATGCAGCAAGCACAACGGCACCTGCCAAACTGACGGATTTGCAATCACAAGGGAAAAAATACCCCAGGTCTCTGCCACTGGGTCCAATACCTGAGAAGAAGGGTCCATGTGATTTCAGGATTATGTTGCAAGCTAAATTCTAGCCTTCACTTGGCCTCAGACCTGAACTTTAAGCACCAGCCAAAACGTAATCCAAATTTGAGCACAGGCTATGGGTCTATCTCATTTTCTGCTCTTCATATGTGCAGTCATTCAACAGAAGCTGAAATGTATTTTCCCTGCCAAGAGCCTCTGGTTTCCAAACAACTACATCAGCGCAGTGAGTGATGGAGTTTCCATCAACTGCTGTAGGCCAAATGCAGTCATCTCAATTCAGGTCTTGGCAGGTATAGAAAGTTGGAGTTGTCAGTGATTTTTATATGAAATTGTACTTAATTGCGCTTCTCATTCTGCGTGTTAGTTCTGTTAAAGCTCTTGGAATTACAGATGAATGGGAGCTTTTTATCTCTTAGCTAGTGAGATTTTCTGTTCCTTAATTGACCTTTAAAATAATTTAGTCTGGGCTTGGATCTGGGTTAAATATAGCTGGTTATTTTCACTCTGAGTATGTAATACATGAAAGAACCTAGGTATCCTTTGAATGTATTTTGACAAGCACCCTGTCTATGTGCAGGTATGTATTTATAAACATTTGTGCTGCCTGTATTAAAATGACACTTCCAAAATCAAGTACTTTCCCTCCTGTAGCAAAATATTTGTATAAAATATAATGTTAGGTTTCAAAAAAAAAAAAAAGGCAGTTCAAAAACAAGAAGACACTGATTGGAAAGAACCTAGCAAGGAGGGGACATGGACTGAGCCCTCGGTAGTTATGAAGTGAACATGGAGCTATTACTCACTTTATCCCATAAAACCAGGACTAGATGATGCCTTAAAAAATTGCTCAACAGCAAGGTTAAAGGAAGCAAAAGGAACTACTTTTCTAACAGGCTTCATGGCACTTCAAGGCACCACACTGGTGACACGGTGGTGGCTAAAGCTTTCAAAGGACAGGATTAAACATACTCATGGAAAAGAGCACAGGCAGTGCCTGTTGACTGCAGAAGCTGCCATGGGTACAGCATCTGCCTTCTGAAGATCCTAAACTACGGTGGGCTAGAAGGTGACTGGGTGTGGGACAACTGCTCTTCCCTTTCTGGTACTTGTTTCTAAAGCATTTACTACTAACCTCTGTCAGAAATGAGATGCTGAGCTCCTGTTCTTATTAAATATGATCATTTTTATCTCCCTAATTTATACAAAAAGACCATGAATTCAAAGGAACTACTGCCTGTAAAACAGAAGCAAGATCCAAACAGCTTCTTGCTCCCAATCCTTTGCCAAAGGCTAATCTCAGTTAAAAAAAGAGCAACAAAACCAAACACAATCCCAAAACAACGAAACAAAAAAACCCCACAAACAAAC
>JAOEHX010062730.1:4906-23972 GCA_025448015.1 Bolborhynchus lineola | reverse complement strand
CCAGGGATGGAGCATTCACAACTTCCCTGGGCAACCCATTCCAGTGCCTCACCACCCTTACAGTAAAGAATTTCTTTATATAAATATTACTCTTATTTCAGGAAATATTATTTTCTAGCAACAATGTTCGTTTAATGTTCATTTATAAATTACTGTTTACACCATGTTACTAGGATCACAGCAACTACCTGTAAGTTAGTTTAAAATGAGTAATTTCACTCCTCATTAAAATACAGATAGCATTTCCTGAAACACATTGCTTTCTAAAAAGTACCAGCTATGCAGAGCAAAATTAGACAGCAGTTCAGCATAAAGCAAGATGAAAAAAACAAGAGGCTGAAATTCAGATACAAAGGGTGTCATAGCCTGCCTTCAAGATTTCCTTGTATTAACCATATTTTGCTGACTAACAGACACATACTGTGTCTAGAAAGGGTGGTTGACTGGATTCTGGACAAAATTCCTGAAATTTCCGGGTGGAAAACAATCCAAACATGTTAATGCTCTTATTTCCCAAAACGCTGAAATGTTTGGGAGACAGACACACAAGCAAGCTGTTACATAGTTATGCTTTTGTTTTCTTTTTTTTCCCCTCCCTACAAAATGGTTAAGTACTACACCACCATTATCCATGAAAATTTATGAACCGGGATTTACTGTGAAGAAACACAAGGACCATAAAGTAATCTGGGTAAAATATCAGACTTCAGAAAACCCTAATAGCTAGAGAAACAGAAAAGAACAGGTTGTTTGATTATTTTTTTTTTTGGTGATTTGGTGGTTGGAGAATTTTTTGGGGAGTTGGGGTATGCAGACTGCTAATGCTCATGTGTTGTGTTTCACCTGCTACATAATTCAAGGAGCCTGTTTTTTCTCATACTTTGATTTATGCATATGTTTTTGGGAGCTGGGTGAGGAGACTATGTGAGTAGCTTCGCACAGAAATGGTAGGTGCATTCCAACACATTATTAACTTTATAGGAGAATATAAGTTTCATTAGGGCAGATATTAAGAAAAATAGCCTGCTTTGTGCTGTTTAAATTTTTAAATGACTGAATTCTTTGATCTCATCCAAGCTCCGAAGTTGCAATGTCATAAAATCAACTCTTTAGATATAAAAATTGACTCATCTTCTGCTATCAACTTCATAAGTGACTATCCTGTGTTCTTTTTTGAGAATACTGAAATTGAATTTAAAAAAAAAACAAACTGCTAAGGCATGGCATTTGACATCACTTTCTTCTAGAGCTTGCAGTGCGTTATTTAGACAAATAGTGCCAATCTTGGTGCACTGTGGTAAGTGAATAAAGGCACAAAGAAGCAGACCTATATGAATCTGGCAAAAGAAAATTCACACTTCCTCCTATCTGCCCCAATTCTGTTATAGCTGCATGCAACTAAGTGGTGTCACCTTGAGTAAGTCAGCACCTGACTTTACTAATCTGCAAAACAAATACAGTACTTAGTGACCTATGGGGTGCTGTAAGGCTTAATTAGTTAAGGTTTGTATAGCACTTCATAATCTTTAGATGAAGTCAAAGATTATACAAAATCAAACAGTTAACCACTACAGGTGTGCAATTTCAGGTCATGCAAGGATTTATCCCTGAACTTATGGTACTCTGGCAAATACCCTCAAAAAAACATTTTCAGCACTACAGTTTCACAACATGACAGGATTTTTTTAGGGGTTTTCTTTTCCGTTCCACACCAGGGCATGATTTTTTCAGTCTTAAGAAAAAAATAATAAAAAGAATCCAAAACCATTACCCTTTATTTTTTTTCCTGCTCTTGTTTTTTGTTTTTACCTGAGATGTTGGTTGTCACATTGATTGTAGTCGCTGGTCCAAACCCTTTGACAGTGCTTGCACGTATAAAGAACTGGTAAGTAGTACCAGGATGCAAGTGTGAGAAGACGTGGTGCGTGCTGTTCCACAGCTTTGACACAGTTTGCGGAGGTCCTGCAACCGGAACTGCAGGATCAAATGACCTTATACTGCTATAGCTGACCTGTGAAAAAAATCAGCTTTGCAACAATTGCTGAAGTTTTTGGCACAAGCAGATTAGGCTAGCTTAGCTGGAAATGAAACAAAAGATGCATGCTCACCTAACTACCCACTTATCTTGGGGATAGAATGGGGACTCATAGAGTATGCAGGTGCCTTTCATCTCTCTTTGTTTGTGATATTAGTTTATGTATGTGAAATTTCACTGCTACATTGCAGTTACGACACACCCAACATCCTTCCCACCTCCACTAAACCCCTTTATTTTTCCTTTAATATATTTCCTTCTCCTCTTCTAATAATCACATTGAAATGCTGTCCAAACCAAGCTAATATATTTAAATTCAGGAATGATATCTTAATGTACTGGTTTTGACTGGAACAGGTTGAATTTTCTTCCTAGCCCCTCATAAGGTGCTGGTTTTGGATGCGATTAAAACACAAAACTTGTACTTTTGCCCTTCTAGTTCTCTTCCCATCCCACTGTGGAGGAGTGAGTGAGCAGCTGAGTGGGCTGAGCTGCCCACCAGCGTTAACCCACACTATTTAAGGAACTCTGCTAGCATTAAATAGATCTAAGGGATTTTGTTTGGTTGGTTAGTTTCTCTTCCTCCTGTAATTACTACACAGTATTTTGTACTCTGGTCCTTCAAAAATGTGGTGCTGAAGAGTATGGTGTTTGTTCCTCAAATCAGCTGTGTTTCCTGTCAACCTCCCGTGGAGGTTCCCAGAAGGCACACATACTACATACACTTTACACAGAATATATAGAGAGGTTTTCCTTGCAGGGTGATACCTAAAGGTTTGACGAAGCTAAAAAAACATTGCTCCAAATCTAATAATCATCCTGCCTTTCATGTAACTTTCTTTTCCAACAGAAGATTTCACAGATCACAGCTGTCATGGCTTTGGAAGACTATATAGCAATGATACAAGATTTTAAAAACTAGCACCTCCCACATGGATTGTAATATTGTTATAGTCATATGTCAAAGCCACTTGACAGGGACAGCCAGGCAACAATAAATGCACAATAATTATGATTTTTGAGTATCTAATCACTACGCAAAATCCCCTAATCTATAAATGAAAGCAGCAGATAATTGAATAGCTGCCTACAGAGCAAACACCCACCATCAGCCACCTGTCTTACTGCTCTTTCCTAGCCCTATCCAATGCTTGTTAGCTGTTTCATTATTACCTCGTACTGAGTAATGATGCCATTTGGATCCACAGGTTCCTTCCAGTTGAGGAAGATCTTATCTTCAAAAGGAGTTCCTTTCACCGACTTAGCAGGTATAGGGCCTGGCACTACAAATAAAATAAATTTTTTTAAAATAGGATATTCAAGAGACAGAAAAATTAAAGAGATGACAGAACATCCTATTAAAAACAAAAGTGAGCACAGGTCTATTTTCATTAATATTCATTCACATGCAAAAGGCAATGGTAGGGAGTATGAAAAAGCACTTCAAAGTGGATTTTGTCATTCGCAGTGCAGAGAGAGCATGAAGTTGAAACGTTATCCCCGCATATGGTTTTCAAAACTTCATGCAAAGTCAAATTGTCTCATTGTATAGCTGGGGGAAACAGTTCAAGCTAGATTGTGACTTCAGGGAACATCACTGAATTCTGTAATGAGCGTATCTTAGGACTAGGACTACATGGTTTTAAAATCCTTTTAAAAAGAAAAATCAAAGGCAAGGAAGAGCCTCTGTTATACAGCATCTTCCAAACAAGAGACCTGCTTACAAAATTGTTTTCAGTCACCCCTTCTTATGATCTGTTGTTTTAAAGGAAATCCCAGTTTAAAGAGGGGGCTGGGCACAGGGCAAGCACACCAGCTCAAGCTGTCTCTTCTTTCAGCCACTGACATTCTTGTGCTGCAGAAGGACCAAAACTGCTTACATCAAATCTTTCCAACAAGAGGCATTTTCAAAGCTTTGAACTGAACCACACTAAGATGACCCTACTTTCTTACTTTAAATGGAACCAATACCCCTGGTGTAATAACTAGTCTGAAGTGTCACCTCAGGCCTCTCTGCCTGAGTGATTCACAGGACCTGGTAATCCCATCAGCACCAGGTAGGAGTGCTTAGTTATCTCTCATTTCAGCTTACAAGATATTTTTGCCTGCAAGTATGGTTCCTTTTTAATCACAGCAGCTCACCTAGATTTGAACACATACATGCTGAAAGAAGGTGATGAGGATAAAAGAGCACCTGAAGAAACTCTGAACCTGAAGAAAAAACTCTCCCCCCCCTCAAAAAGCCAATGTTGCCCAAATCTGTAGTCCTTCAAGCTAAAATATTACTTCTACTAATTTATAGACATATATTTCTCTCCCCATCTTAATCGGCCTATTTTCTTCAATGCAACTGTCAGTGAGCCTCATACATGACATTTCTTGGGTATTAATTATCAAAGCTGTCTGAAGATTTACAAAGAGCAAAAATAAATTAAAACCCACTGGATCAAAGGAAGCACCAGGCACTGTGCTAGCAGCCAGGGAGTGCATGGTCTGTCCCAATAGTGGGATTTATTTCAGTCTATACAGAAGCCATGAATGATGATCTGACCCTTGGCACAAACAACATAATTTGGCACATTAATAATAAATTCACGGAGTAAAAAAAGCCCATGAGTAAACAGATGAGCAATTCACAGAAACTGCTCATTCGTCAGAGGAAAACTTAGAAGAAGTTAACTAAAGTCATAGGCTGCTGCTTTGCTTCAGTCCCAATACAGACTGGGCAATGGATGAAGGCTGACATGCCATGACAGCCCCTGTGTGCTGTTTGCAGCATTGAGAGACTTGCTGTAGGCAACATTTTGTTTTTCATGGGAATGTTCTACTGTTTTCCTTGTCTATATGTCACATGAGATATGAACATACTCTCATGCACACATCTTCCCTGGATGATGTGTTCACATATGTGTGTGTGCACGCATGCATACATGTGTTCATGTACATGTGTGTTTGGGAGAAAACACAGGAATGCACCAGGGCATGTACAAAGAATACAAAATGCGATATTAAAGCACATTAAAGCATGTGAGGTAAAATGAAACAG
This sequence comes from Bolborhynchus lineola, assembly GCA_025448015.1. Lineage (NCBI taxonomy): Eukaryota > Metazoa > Chordata > Aves > Psittaciformes > Psittacidae > Bolborhynchus > Bolborhynchus lineola. The sequence goes on along the minus strand of JAOEHX010062730.1, from coordinate 18,891 downwards.
ACAAATTGCTCAAAACCCTGAAAAAATACTTTCTGTGTGATACTTTTAAAGGACGTGTTTCATATTCAATTGAAACTGTGCATTTGAAACTGGCTGTACATTTGGGGGTTGCATAAAGCCTCCTACACTTTCTCTTTAAACACCCAAGTGGGAGAAGCCTCTAGGCTCATCACATCGCATGAGTGTGTTTTCTTGTTCTACAATATAAAATTTGATGCTTGTGGCAGTGGCAGCAATGTTAAACTGACTGGAACTACATGATCCCAGTTAGTTTCATGCTATTCTTCCCACTGACACGGGAAGGGCACAAGAACAGAAGTTAGTACAGCAATGAGCAGCTTGCTGCTATCACGGTAAAAATAAAGTCAGAAAGTGAAAGAGGGCAAGTGTCTCAAAAAAGAGAAGAGTGATTCCCCACAAACCTCACCCACACATGCAAATTCACAAAAAATGAAGCTTGGGATCAGCTTAAATTATTTCAGAGCTCAACTGGAATTAAAGAAACAAATAAGGTTCAAATAAGAACATCTTTCAATTGAAAAGGGGCAAAAGGAAGTGAGGAAAGAGAAAAGCAGTAACAAAGGAATTTGCATAAGGAACAGAGTATCTGTGAGCAGGCCCATAGATTCATCAGCCAGGTTACTCAAAATAATGCCTGAACATCCACATTTGTGGGTTTATGTCTTTGTTCTCAGGTCAGTATTAATTACAAACAGAAGTTTAAAAAGAACTCAAATTAGTAAAAAGACCCCAAACACAGAAAAGAACAACAGCAAAGTAACCTGTTGGTAACACTACCTTGAAGACTTAAACCGCATCTCTATAATGTATGGCAGCCATTGCTGTCTATTCCCTATGACTCCCAGCAGGGTCCAAGGACTTAAGAAATAACCTTAAATCCCATCTTTACAAAGCGGTGTTAAGATCCCCTCCTTTTAAAAAATATTTAGCAAGGACTCAGGTGAAAAACCAGACAGGTAAACATCATCCTTGAGCTGATACTAGCTTTTGGAAACCTCCTCACAAACAGCCCAAAAAGCTTTCTTCAGACTTGCATTTCCAGAAGCCCCATTGTTCACCACAGTGCCTCTCTGCTGCCTTCTCAACAACCACTCTTCTTCCTGTGTAAGGTCTTGCTCTTCTCCTTGGACTGATGGACAGCCTATGCTAAATCAAAACATTCAAGACTATCCCAAGTGTACATTAATGTGAAGTATGTGACTTTAGATTCCCTATCAAGCTAGGCATCTGAATAATTTGAAAAGTATAAGTAGCTGCTAGAGGAGATGGGCTCAGACCTTTTAACCTCTGCACTTCCCTTTCAAAAGATTCTGGTCCCACTGATTTTCTTTCAATCTCCTGACCTTGTGAAGTGTGACCCCACCATCTGTCAGGGACAATAGTAAACAGTCCTTTCACTAGTAAACACTCCTTCTTTCACATGTATTATTCTATGATCAACTCCTAACAAGTTAAGATTTATACTTATCTGAAGAAGTGAAATCATTTAGGTAGGTTTAACTATATGGGTTTCAGAAGAGCATGGGAGGTTTTGAACTTAAGCAAAGAAATAAGCAAAATATTTTTCCCATTAAAAAGTACACAAACATAAAATACACATGTATACAAAAGGAACATAAAAAAATTCAAAGGGTACTTCAGCATTTTATAGTGGAAACATCGAAAGCTCTTCTTTCATGATTTACGTGTATCTCTAGAGCCCTTTTAATGAAGCCATAGATCAGTACAGCAAATAGCTGATAATCTTTCTTTACATACATGTGAGGTGGACTTTCATAAATACTATACAAAATAAAAGTACAAACCATCAATCTGATATTAGATCAATTCATTTTAGAGCAATATATTTGCATTAAATTATGTCACAGTCACAGATAAATTGTTATTCAGAAGTAGTGTCACCTAAACCTTGTCCTACACTAACTTAATACGAAATTTATATTACAATAAGCTACTTCTGGTAAAACAATGTATTAACTGACACCAACCACTATAAAAATGAATTTATATTACTTCAGTTTTTCTGCTACAAAATGAAAGTGCATGTAAACAGAGTATTTTATTGATATTATACACTGTGAAAGCCGTGCAGAGTATTATTATGCTATATGGTAAAGGCTATGGGCAGATATATGCGCGGTTACACTAGGAAAAATTCCTCTGTGGTAGTCAAAAAGCAAAGGTATATCAGCAGGAAACTTAGAACCCTTCTCTGAAGGTAGATGATCATTTTCAGGAGATGGTGACAGTCAATCTCTTTTACTGTTTAAATGTTACAAGCAATTAAAATGGCCTACCTCTCCAATGCCTTTTTCTGAGGCACTTACCATTTGAACTTTATGCTTAGCTACAACTTGAGACTAAGGCTTAAATAGGAGCAAATTTTATATAATAAAATAGTGGGAAATACCAGACTTACTATTTCTAGTCTTTACTGTAAAAGCATTTTCACCAAAGCTAGTGACAGAAATTACTTTGGAAATTGCGTAAGCTGCTCCATTTACAGCAAAGAACAAAGTGCTATTGAGAAGAAAACTGATTGCCTATTAACAGTCTTCTTTGGTGCACATGCCCTTTGGTTAATGTTCTCTCCTCCTGGAGGAACTGGGATGGGATGGGCACCCCAGGGGGCAATGGAGCAATGGGGCTGTGCCCACAGCCCAACAGGGGTGTGCATCAGCTAGCTGGGGTCACTGCCAGACTGCCCAGGCACTGATCTGCCCACATCTGTGATGGGTCCCCACTCCTTCCAGCCCATATAAAATTACTAATGTAACAAATATAAATTCTCACAATCAAGCTACTAAATAAGCTGACAGAGACTAATCAGTCCCAGTGAAGGTAGCAATCACGATAGATATTGGTGCAATATCAACTGGGGTTAAGTCCACAATTTCTGCATTTGCTGAATTCAGGGATCTAACAGTATTTTAAGTCTTTTTACACCACATGCTGACTTCAGTACTCCATATTTCTGGGATTTGGAAGTGTTTCTCAATCTCAGGGTGAAATAACCTCACATACTTTACAGCTTTCTAAAATATGCAAATCAGTACTTGGAAAGTGCTTTCAGCTAGTGCATGGCTTTGGAATAATGGGAACATGTGGGCCCAGGTGTAAACCCTCATTCCATTGCAAACTGCTGAATAGCTGCTAATTCTGGCCTATTTGCAGGCATCATTATGTCAAACACAGCATTTCAACAAAGAATCTCATGCGCAATATCACTTTTCCAGCTATAAAGCTTGTAATATAGGTACCTAAAGGAAATGAAGTAGGAAGTTGTTTCAGCCAGGGTACGTAATTCTGCACTTCAGGACCAGTTTTCCTTAGCTATTAATGTAAAACTTAGCTTGTATTTCTAGTCCCTCCAATACCTTAAAACAGCTTACTTTGTTCTGTTGTTTGTTCAGTGTAAGCTTAAAATAAATCTCTGCTAATATTTTCAGTATTTTTCTTACTTTCTCACTTTTATGATGTCTTTAAAAGAAACTGCTCATGTGTCTTTCTGCAACCACTTTTTTCTTGCTCTCAATGATATGCCAATAGCAAATCTTACCTACCATCTTAAAAAATAATTGGGGTTATTTTCACAAGCTGAAGGTCAAATAGGTTATCCTAGGCAATCCAGGCTCCGCTTATCAATGGCAGTAGGTTGGTTATAATCAGTTTTGTTTCACTCCTGCTGAAAACATGAAAATTCCTCCCTTATTTGACTACATTGATACTAAATTTTGCCAATTGATACTAAATTTTGCCACTGCTAATGACACATAGGTCACTAGTCTTCCTTTCAGATCAAGAACTGAGGTCAATAACTTTAGCAGTGGCATTTAATGACAACTTCAGATTGAAACTGTCATCTCTTAGTTATGGGTTTCTCTTTATTAACTGCAATCATTTGCTGATTTTTTCCCCCATCATCATTAGTATACCAGGTTCACCCCACATTCTTGTTTAGTCACAAGGCTACGTATGTTACACATTTTTTGAGACAGTTTGCCATTTCAAGCAATCTTTGCCTGCTCAACTCACTGCATTAACTTTTCCCCCAGGTGGGCTGTTTTTGTTACTTTTAAAATGCTACCAGTACAGTTTTAAGTCTGCTTTTTCAGAGCTTCTTGAAGCATTGTTCATGTGTTCATTTCCTTTGATCAAAGCCTATTTTCTACATTTTCCTCCTCTCCCCTATCCTCTCTTCTCCCGTATTTTCCTTGGGTGCCAGAGGATTTGAAAAAGCACAAAGGAAAAAGTGTTATTTGTAGTAAATAATAAAGGGGGAAAGGAGGTGCAGAGAATGAGTTGTGGGTTTTTTTTGATGTTTTATTTGTTTGTTTTGGATTTCGTTGTTTTGAGTGTTTGAGTGTAATTTTTTTTTTTAAGGCAACTTACAAAACTTAAAATGCTCAATCAGAGAAAAAAATAAATGTCAACTACTTTCATAAAATTCTCCTCAAAGCTGGTGGAAGATATTTCCTCTTAATACATTTAGTCAATATACAAAGTATTACATATTTCAATTTTATAAATAAAACCCAAACATTTCCCCCTTCTTCTGCTGTTGCCCAGAATAGTAAGCCAGCTGGAGCTTTCCCAGGATGCATGAGTTATGGTTGGACAGTTGGTGTCTTAACCTCGCACTGTAGCTCTAGATATCTCTGCATGGAGCTGAACGAGCCACACTCAGAAAGACCAGGGGACCTCATTTGTGTCCAATGAGCATGTCCTGTGGTTCAGAGCAAAGTTTTGGTATACTTTAAGCCCCCAAATGGGTACTTACCCTCTGCTAAGAGACCTTTTTAAATTAGTGGTCCGCCTGCTGTTAGCTGACACACTTCCTTACTAGTTATAAAATCCCCATTGAACACTTCAAGCTTCACAACCTGCTTTCTCTGTAGCTGCTCTCTCAGAGCTAATGTCACTAGTCCTGTTAATCCACAGCCTTTGTATCTGTTTCTAATTACAAATTAAGAAAGCTTTTATTTGCTTTAATCCCATTCACTGTCCATTGCTCTTACAAAGGATCCCTTTGAGTTTGCTGCATCCTTGTCAATAGGCAGCTCCAAAAACTTGTGCATGCTGCTGACTTATGCCAAGTAATAAATTTAGCGCTGGTTCTTGTACTTTGCTTCGAAATGCCAAATCACCTTTGCCCAGCATGTATTCACCTCCAGATTGTACAAACCTTTCTATTCTACCTTTATCAAATCTTCAAACATTGTCTGTCTGCTACATAAGCCAGGTGAAGCAGCAAGCACTGATAATACTGAATGCCTGGCTACTCAGAAGAGCTTTCTTCCAGACCTTAGAAACAGTCTGATCTCCCCCCAGAGTGAAAGACGGGTGTTTCACCTCTAAGACACTCACAAACTTCCTTGTTTTCACCTTCTTTTTTGCACAACTTGTTTAACAGTGTATCACTCAAGGACTTTCCATCTTAGTGTGATACTGCTTTCTGCAAATTACTATTATATGCTTTAAAGATTAATTCCATCTACCTAAGTTAAATAGAAATATTTAAACAACCAAGTATTCATATCTAGCTCTGGTCAAAAAGGAGGCTATTTTGAGACTGATATTCCTGGACTTTGCTTTCTTGCAGATACTGAATTATAAGCTATTAAAACCTTCTTCACTTTTCATTGTTACAAAGGTGTGAAGCACAGCTTTTGAAGCTCACCCTGTTCTACTAATTGTTTCTTGAATTAGTTCTTCCTGCAATGTCATACACGGCTCACTTATCACCCAGCGCTCTCACAGGTCTGAACATTTCTGGAAGAACCCAACTCAGCTGTGCAGCCTTAAATAAATGTGAACCTGTCCGAAAGACAATCAGGGATCCTCACTGTCTCACACCAGAGCCTCCCAGAAGTCCCAATTCCTCTGCATTTGAGGAATCCCAGAAGTTCAAAATGTGGAAAAACTCCTTGCAGAAGGCGAGATGGTAGAAGTAGAGAAATGAAATGAAAAATGTAAACAAAACAACAGCAACAGCAAAAAGACAAGAAAAAGAGAGGTGAAAGCATGGGGAAAATGGAGAAAGCAACAGAAGTTTAGGGGAAAATGGTAGAAAGGAAGAGAGACAAGAAAACCCTTTACTCCAATAGTCTACAATGTTTTTACTTGATGAGCAGATTTTTGTAAAAAAAGAATGGCATTGGAAAGAATTCTACGCTACAGAAAAGCTAACAAAATTTAAGTATCTGTTGCCATCAGGGGTTTTAAAAGTTTCTATTTATGACAGGTACATGACGTAAGTGCACAGCTTCAGATAATCATGTAATCCATGGCTATTTCTAATTAATGTTAATTGAAAAAAATGTGGGAAAATAGTGTGTTACTTCTATTTCTTTCTCCTAAATGATAATGCCCTCAAACTGAAATTAACACCATGTTTATTCTGTGAAACTGGCAAAAATAATTAAGACAGTGAGGCTACATCTGACTACATGCACAAAGTGCAGGGCACATAATCATGTTTCAGCCAGATACTTAATTGCATGGACATGGGACTAAACTCACATCATACACATAAGCAGTCAACCACAACACTTAAGTTTACCACTGCTATGCATTGTCAAGGAAAGATTAAGGTATGAATATACCTTTGATCCTCCAACAGGGCTGAAAGCCCAGCACATTGCCTGCATGCCCTCAATTTTGAAATGTGTGACAAAATGGACATAAACTTCCAAGTCAATCAGTAAGATGCAATTAAAAATCTGCATTTTTATGCCTGAGAGTACCACTGAGTAGAGCTCACAAGAGGCTATTTTCAGACCACAAGCATTATTACCACCAACGCCTCTAAATATAGGTATCTTTTAGAATGTATTAATCCCTCCATGAAAATAACATCTGCTTGAAAGTTTACCTCAGCAACTTCTGCCCAGTAGGTGAGGCTTCTACACTATTATACCTCTGACACCAAAGCTGTCTAACCAAGTTCACTGACAGCACACTGGTGTGTTAGCCTGAGACTAAAACTTGCCTTGTGTGCATCATTTCCTAATAACAGTCCACAATAAAAACAGAAGACATAATATCTGCACTTGACTCTGCTCTGGGCGAGCACCCCTACAGTGACCAGCCACCATCTCCACATATCTAACTAGATCAAAGCTATCAGAAACAGTAACCTTCTTGAAAACTTGGTTAAAAAGAAATGCCATATTCTGTGGACATAAAATATTTCTTTATTTTTAAACCTCTAGGAAAACAGCAGCCATAAAAATCTGTGAGGTAAACACAGGTAGAGAAACAATTCTTCATGGTTTATATTTACCATTCACCCCAAAAAAACAGTAATGCTAAAATTTGAATTGCATGAAATATTCTAATTCTGTACTCGCCAGTGATCTTCACATGATGCATCTATGTCTCTGTAGTTTTCTACAGCTTCTCAATTCTGCCTATTTAAAAAGACTGTTTTCCTCCTTTATTGCAACAGTAAACATATTCCTCTCCTATTTCTTATAAAACTGAAAATATATGGCAAAAAGCGCCATCAGATTCTAACCTCGAGTGCTCTCCACATATAAAGCTATCATCCCCAATCTTTTATTTTACAGGTAAGCAAACACACTATCTTTTTTAATTTTACCTTTTGATGTATCTACAGTCTTATATTAATCCAAGTTGGGGTTTTTTTCTTTGTCACTTACAGCAGCACGTATTTTAATTTGGTTGTTCTATTTAGATTTCATGAAAATATTGACAAGAAAAGCAAATTTAAATTGCCCTTTACAACCACATTTTAAATGTTATTAGGGAAAAATATCTATTTAAATTTCTTTCATACCAAGATTCATAGCCTAACCACTAAATGCCACCATTAACACATCTACATCTGTGCCTTATTTCTTCCCAACTATGGTAAGTTCAATTGCCTTGTCATAGAAACTTCATTGAAAGCATTTTAAAGAGGAATCATAGAGTATCTTGAGTTGGAAGGGGTCCAAAAGGACCACTGAGTCCAACTCCCAGGTTGTCAAAATGATAATTTAATATGATGGGTGGCTTTCAAATAATTAACAGATACTATATGCTGTAACCTGTAATATAAAGTATTTGCTGAATAAATCCTCAATAGTCTTTAAGCACTGAATTAAATATTTATATATAATTTACAGAATTAAATTTATTTTCAAATACTACACCTAATACTGCGAAGATGACCTCACCTAACACCACCATGCGTTTGTCATCACCTACATTAAGGCATTTTTGGAATTACTGGGAAGCCATCCTCCTTGTTTCAGTTTGATTTGTTTCTTCTTTCAGTTTGACTTGTGCTACATGGATAGTTTCAGCTATATATATGCAGGGTGACAGCTATAATAATTATATATAGCTACCATTTTCGGGCTAATTAATACATTAATAGAAGAGAACTTCCATCCTTCAGGACACATATTGTAACATACACAGTCATTTCCTTTCACCTGTCTAGACTGGACTTGGATTTAATTTCCGCAAGAGTATTTAGACATACCATCTTCATCTGTCTGTATAATGGTCTCTTCGCTTTCCTTCCTCCCTTCTGGGTTGGTTAAGATCATTTTGAGGCTGACATTCGTGTAGGGAGGCAGGTGATCCACGACATGCTGGGGTGCTTTAGGGTCCATGTCCAAGCAGTCCGCCTTGCTCTCATTGTGTCCACAGAAGTAATGGTAACATATAGTGACATTGAAAGTGTGGCAGCGAGTGATGTTGTAACCCAGAGATTCCCAATCCACAGCAATGTGTCTGGCCTGTATCTCAGCAATCTTCAAAGTTTTTGGTGTTCTCATAGGTTCTAGAAAACACAGTATAATAAAGAAAAACATCATTAACAGCCTTCATCCTTCCACTGAACTGTAGCTGGTAGATGATACCTTTGGGAACATGAAAGTAAAGGAGGTACCCAACAAACACAGTCTTATTAATGGAAGTATCATCCTTTGTACAGGTACCCTGAAGTGAAAAGAAACTGACAGTCTTTTCTTACTTCATTCTTCTCTGGCCTCTCTTTGCAGTCTTCAATCAGTGATTAAGACTTAGCAACAGTGAGAAAAAGAACTGTTAATTAGCAGATGCAAGAAAAGTGACCAAAAGGCCACTCAGCTGTCACTGCTGGCTTCCCTTCTTGAATTCTCCCTTACGAGTTTTTTTTTCACCTGTGTAAATTACATAATACATCACAGTGGTAAAGAGTCAACATTCACTGTACTCTGATTTATCATGCCATCAAACAATGCTGCATACTAATTATACTAATTACCTTACTGAGCTAGCAGTTACAAAAGTAATGCAGACATTAATTATTGTTTATTATGTAGTAATTAAGTTATTAATTCAAGCAGACTCCCTTAGAAATAGTACAAAAAGTGCTTCTGGATATGTAATTGTATCCTGCTTCTTTCAGATCCTCAAAACTTCGCCTCAACATTGTTCTGAACGGGTGTCTCTGACCTGCTACCCGAGCTCAGCTGCTCTCCACACATGGACTTCCACCAGCAGAGTACGAGATGCTCCCCAGGCTGTCATCAATCTTTCATTATCTCCCTAGTGCATTCACTCCTCATGCAAGGCTAACTTTTATCATTAAATTGAATTAAAATTATTACACAATGAAAATCATGGCCATGACTATATATACTAGAGTTTCACTGGAAATATAGCAAGGGATCTTTATACCCTGCTAATATATCCCTCTTCACCAGAGAAAATAAAGCCTGCTGTAGGCACAGTTGCAGCCTTGTGTTCTTGCTGGAGTAAGGTAGAGTCAAGATTGTTCAAGGAAATGAAATACAGGATTTCTTTTTCTGGGCATAACAGTTCTTTGTAACTTGCATTTATGGAACTACAGTCCCAACCAGGCTAACAACCTGCCAAAAGCACAGATGGTATATTGAAATAAGGAAATGTGAATCAGTGCAATCTATTCAGCATGCAGTTTGCCAGACAAACTGCAAACATTTAGTTTCAAACATCAAAATAACCAAATTCTAAATATAACATAAACGTATTCCTAGTAACATGATGAGTGTTGAGGATTAAAAAAAAGTGACTGCTTGTTTCCACGATCTACCCTTCCCTTTCTGGATTTTGAAAAAACATGTTCTCTTCACCCTTAAATACTGATTTATCATATACATGGTGAAAAATACAAATGAGTAAGTAGAATTCCTGGGCCGAAGCTTTCTCAACATATTGTACACTGTAACAACAGAGATGTGAACCTGAAAGATGGCATTGAAAAGGTCCTTGAGAAATAAGACACTTGAAGAGAAGAAGGCAAAAAAAAGGGGGTTTATAGAGTAAACAGTGGCTGGTGCTTTAACAAGTACAGACAAGCGTAAGGCAGTCAAAAAAAGAAAAAAAGGGGGCAGTAACACAGCAGAGCTACTGAAGTTGTTGGTAGGTCTCCAAGGAATCAGAATTTTCATTTAATAATTTCATTTTAATAATTTAATAACCCCATACCAAAGATGGAATTCAAAACTGAATTTAAAATTTATTGGAGCCCCTAATATACACACAACATAATACATGTTGTCTAGTCATGAAGGTTGAACCTGTTAATGTCTGAAGCTGAGTAATCAGTAACAGAAAATGCACTCAATTTTCATCTTGCTTCTTTCATGACAAGACAAATTGTATTCACACTATGCACTTTCAAAAGAGAAGAAAAAAGCTTTGTTAATCTTAAAGAAAAATTATTTTACAATTCTATGCAAATTTTATAAGCGTGTTACAGTATCAGAAGAGATACTGAAAAGCATCCTTTATTCACCTGTCAAAAAGGAAAGAATGAAAGACAGAGTGTGATCTCGCTCTCTCACAACTATTCCATTCTTTGGCAGAAATTAAACTTCTGCAATATTGAGATGGTAATTAAAGTCTGCAGAGTCTCTCAACAGCTTTGGTAAACTCTGCCAACTGTCCCACTGCTCCTAAAATGATGCTTTAAAAACACAATTTTACTCTTGCTTCCAGGCAACATTCATCTCAGGCTCTCCAGAGGTAAAGACCAATTGTTTTAAACTACCACACCACAAACCCTCCATCTGTAACACCTTAGTAGAAAGCAATCTTCAAATAATTATTTTTCACAGATAAAGCACCGTTGAAATTTTGAGTAGGCTTCCCAAAAATCTTTGCATTTAATCAAGAGCAACTGTCCTAATGAAGGCAAAAAAGAAGTGTTCATCTGCCATTTCTCCCTTTTCCCATTACACATTAAGGTCTGCATTTTTCTGAAACACTTCCTTAATGCTACTGGGATTTAATTTTAATTTATGGATTCACTTCTGACCTCTGGATACTTTTTCAGTGCTTCTAATCCCAGGAATTCAATTCACATCTTGTCTTCCCAATTGCAGTTTTCCCACCTGTCTTGTTTCAGTCACATCTAGAACTTTTATTCAAAATGCATGGACATTCAAGCAGATGACTCTCACTTCTTTGTTGAATTACTCATGTCAAATTTGCACTGTTATGTCAAAGAGGGAAGAAATAAGGGCCTAAAAATACCTGTTCATTCCTTATCCTATCAGCTGGAGTTTCAATAATAATGGCAGAAAGCACTTAATATTTTCCAAACATTAATCTACTAATTACCCCTATGAGACAGGTAAACGGCATGAATCCTATTCTGCGAGGAGAAAGAGACAAAAAGGTTAATAGCTTATTCAAAGCTACAAAGTGATTTACTGCCAGGGCCTTAAGAAAACTGAATGTTACCCAGCTCCCAGGTCATCAGTGCCCTGGCCACCACATTGCATCAGCCAGCAGCATCAGCAGTTTATTTGCCAGTGTTTCCACCAAAATGCTAACTCTACTGCTCACCTCTAGGGTGACATGCTTTTTTTTGTGGGTCTTTTTTTTTGGTTGGTTGGTTGGTTGGGGCTTTATTTTTTGGAGTTTTTTGGTTGCTGGTGGGTTTTTTTCTTAGAACAACTTTGAAAAAGTGGAACATGGCCAGACACTTAGTGAACAGCTGAGCATAAGTTATTTTAAAAAAAACAATAGTTTGGCGTATTCATTTTGAAAGATTTCTTGATTGAGAGCTTCAAATTTGAGTGAAAACTGCACATTACTTTGCATCAGATTTTGTATTTAAAATTAAAATTTTGGGGAAGTGGTATTCATGACTTATCTTTTTCAAGCCTTTTCTCCAGTAGAAAATACGTTTGAGATGGGAGAAAGTTCCTTTTGATGATAGCAGAAAGTACTCAGGGCTTCTGCTGCTACAGGAAATTCAATATCCTGTGACTGCATCAAGCTCTTAGACAGCTTCTGCCAGTCAGGATATTCACGTCTTCAAACAGAAATATGGCAGTAAGGCAAAGGGAGGATTTGGTGGTTGATGGTGGCAGCGTGGCTTTAGATCTTCCCAGGCCCCTCTACTGATGGCAGGCTCCCTTCTGTCAGACCCCTCCTGCACATGAGCTGCTACTATGACCTTTACACCATTCCCACCTCTGCTTATGGCTAGCTTCTCTCTCTGTCCTTTGCTTTCAATGCCTGGCAATACCCAGCTCTGTTATCCTCCTCCTCCTCATCCTCCCTTTATCTCTGGCAAACAAATGCTACCAAGCGCCTACTGACTCATCATCTGATCTGACTAGTTTTACCCTAACTGAATCAGTTAAAACCAGAGACACTGGGAAACTGTCAAAAAATTAAAACCCCCATAATAATAAAAGATCTCTATACTAGCACAGACCAGTAAGTCTTCATTCCTTATCCAGGACCTGTATTAAATAAAAGAATTACAAGCACATGAAACTCACTCGCAACAATTTATGGATCAAGAAGATTTAACCCAACTTCATGGGATAAAATAAAGAACAGCTTTAGTAATTCTCCAAAGGTTAAAATCCACAGGTAGACAGCAAAAGAGACAGAACCTGTTGATCCTGTAGCACTTCTCAACTGCAGGATGATTTAATAAGACACTCCAGATAACAGATAAAATTAAATTCAATTTCTTTAGTGGCTGATAAGCAACACGTGATCTGACAGGTCAATATCAGACCCTCTTTGTAGAGATTATCTTCATTTACACAGAGATGGCAGTGAAAACAAAAGCCTTTACAGTTTCAGAAGCAGCAACTTTGGGATCTCTATCCAGCTCCCACCTGAACCCCATCTGGTACAGCATTACACTGACTTTAAACTTCTGCTTTAACCATACAGGCTGAAATTCATACCCAGTTTAAGAGTGACCTAGGTTGCCTTCAATGGTGACACAGGAGGCAAAAAGTAACTGGACTTGGAGAGCGAGATAATGCATAAATTTGGATGAGGTTTGAGGATACTGCGGAGAGATGTGGGGATTATATTAAATAAAAACTCTGACATTCTAAAGCAAATGTATGATAATTATTAAAGTAGCAGAGTAACTTTGGCTTAAGGTAGTATCCCCGTAATTTAAAATATGGTGTTTTTTGCAGAGGCTCTCTTAATTATCTTGCCTTGCAGTTTTGCAAAGCAAAAAACAAACCAAACAAAAATGACACAGAATTCTCAATCTGAACAGCCACTGAGCAGCCCCTGACTTTTCATCTATGAGAATATGAGTCTCTCTGTCCTGTGGCTTCTCCTGACCTTTTCAAGATAGGTCTCTTCTTGGCGTGTGGGAAATGAAAACAGGATTATTCTAAGATGTCACTGTGGCTCCTGCTGCTTCCTTGGTTCATACACAGTGCTACAAACTAAAATGTTCCCAAAACTAAATTAAAACAAACAAGCAAACAAAAAAAGAGATTCAGTCCTGCTGCTGTAAAGAATTCTTCAGTTCTAAATTCAATTTCAAAAAGACTCCTGATAAGAGCATGGAAGAATGACATGAGTGAAAAACATCGGAGGAAGTGCAACCCAAACCAGAACAGAGCTGTCAAATGTGCAGTAAGAAAATTATAAACAATGGCTCCTCACTTGCTCATTTCAGGTGCATTACTCTCAATAATTACATT
>JAOEHX010062720.1:15441-41372 GCA_025448015.1 Bolborhynchus lineola | reverse complement strand
GGTTTAGTGTGAGGTGTCCCTGCCCATGGCAGGGGGGTTGGAACTAGATGGTCTTAAAGTCCTTTCCAACCCTAACTATTCTATGATTCTATGAATTCTTTTGTTTGTTTACTTTGTAAAGTGAGCTTATGTTAAAACTCTAATGTATGAGGTCAGCTTCCTCAGGAGAGCTAACACAGGTAAAAGGTGGGAAAAAGGAGGGAAAGAGACAAAAAAGAGAGACAAAAAGGAGGGACAAAAGGAGGGAAAAAGAGAAAAATATTTTTTTTAAATAGGGCCACGTTTACAAGTCACTTACAAAAACCTGACCAAAATCCCAGTGCCATAATAAGAAAAAAACAAAACAAAACTCCCTGGCAGAGCTAAAAGACACAACCCCAGCAGATCCAAAAACTTAACTTTTATTTAAAATACAAACTTAAAAGAGGAAAAAAGGGACTGCCTCGTCTACCTCTAATAACTAACTCCCATCTTCTCCTAAACCTGGACAGGCCTCTTTTATAGGTTGTGTTAAAAGGCTTGCTAAAGGAAACAGGGTCACTTTGGCCCAGTGCAGGGGCTGGTAAAGACGCTCAGCTGCATCTTTTCAGGCTCTGTAAGGTTCTGGGGAGTCACCCGCTCTGGGAAGCAGGCTGAGAGTTCCCTTTGGGCCTGGCTAGCACTTTGTGTCGCTGCTCCGATCAGTGGAAGAGAAGTAGAAGCAAATGGAAAGAAAACATCTTCTTCAGTGTGGTTTTATTTTGAACCCATATCACCATAAAAATTCCATGGAAGAGGGAAGGCCAGTGGAGAAAGGCATTTTTATATGGTTTTCCTCAGGTTTCTATGGCATCAGTAGGTGGCTTTACTGATACAGCACAGACCTGCGGTTTTTAACATGATCATTGTTACATGCCTCCCAAAAGAGGAACTAAAATTGCTCTGAATCTGTTTATTGGGCAAAACTGTGTGTCTTATTTTGCTGCACTTCTAAGGAGCTGTGTTTGAGTGAAATCCAGCAACAAGAAGTAGTGGCCAAAAACAGAGAAAAACATTCACATTCCTCTAGCCTCATTCTATCATCACTAGAATGCCATGAGTCCTCTTTAGTTATCACAAAAATTATGACATAGATATAGAAGAAAATGTTAATTTGAATTAATAGATATAGTACTGAGAACCCAAATTCCTGGCTGTGCTTTGCAGATTTGAAAGAGTCTGTGTGGTCAGTCAGACCAAAGATGTGTGCCTTGTCACAACACTTGAGGGCTGATCACAAAGGTTTGTAAATAGGTTTCTAAGCAGAAAGGGGGAGAGAAAGAAGAGTTCAAGGTTGCTGCTACAGGATTGCTCATTGTTGTTTAGGTACTGAATTAGATAATGTGCATCTCATTTAACTGAATGTATTCAAACATGAAGGTAAATATTCAAAGGACTTTGAGCAACCACAGCTTTTTCCTTTTTTTTTTTTATTGCCAAGCGCCAAGGTAGAAGTATGTTTGCTGTTCAAAATCAGGATTTTCTTTCACCCTGGTATATGATCAATCTTAAAATTGCTACTTAGAACCCAAAGAAGTAAGCCCCATGCTATTCCCTAGCCCTGCATGTCCTCAGCTGGCTATTCTACAGGACATTTTTTAACTAAAGGGACAGTCACCATCAATATGAATGCTGAACTCCATTTAACCTTCTATTTTTAAGCTTGTATTTCTATTTTAGTTACCTCTGCAGCCTTTTGCTTAAAAAAAACGTTTTATATGTCATAATATATATATGTATATATGAGTGTATTTGATATACTGGCTTTTTTTGGCCTTTTATGGCAGGTATCCATCTATTATAGTCTTTGAGAACTTTTCCATCTGTTTTGATGTGAAACTAGGGACACAGATGTGACAGTGGATTAATAACAGGATCCAGATCTGTGACTAAGTCAGACCCAGTGTAGAGGCAGCAGCAGTTCAAAGTGACTGTTGTTCTATGGCCTGTGTGAAAGGAGTCTGTAGACTTGGCTGGAGCTTTCCCAGTAGGCGATACCTATTACTTTAATACTCACCTTCAGTTATGAGTTACACCACACTTATGAGTTACTTATATTTGCAGTGTATAAAGACTGCTGCCCTTATTTTTACTCCATCTTTCAAAATAAGAGCTGCCTCTCTCAGGCCACCTTGACTCTATGAAGACCTGAATGATAACAGGATTAGTAAATGTGATACTAGCATGGTCTCATTTTCATCCTGAAGAATAAATAGGGCTAGTTGTTTGGGAAAAAAAGAATTCCAGTGGGAGTAAAGGCAAATATTGTGACATTTTCAGAAACATGTTCAGAAATAGAAGATGCACGGATCGTGGGGAACGTTTTCATTTTGTGACATACTGCAAACATAAGGTTAGCAGGCAGAAGAGCTAAGTGAGCTGGATGAATATCCAAACAGAGAAATCTGGCTACAAGAAACAAACAGAGCTGGAATGGTGATGAAACATATGTTTTCAAGTAAACATTGAAATAGGCCAATGGAAAGGGCACCATTCCCCACAAAAATGGCAGCAGCAAACAGAGAAAAGCTTAAGAATGTCAAGTGTTGCCTTTAACTGAAGGATTCAGTAGCTGCTTTTCAGACAGTGAAATGTAGGCAAGATACCTCCCTGGCAACTGTGAGCTAACACTGTGTTGTGGTTTAAGCCTAGTCAGCCACTCAGTCTCTCTCTCATTCCCCCACTTCCTCCCTCCAGCTCCCAGAGGGATGGGGAGGAGCATTGAAAGAATCTGACTTCCACATGTTGAGGTAAGAACAGTCCAGTAACTAAGATATAACACAAATCACTGCTGCTACTACCAATAATAATAATGACAGGGGAAATAACAAGGGAAGAGACTACAACCGCTCACCACCTGCAGATCGATACCCAACACGACCAAGCAGTGACCTAACCCTTCCGGGTGACTGTCCCCAGTTATATGCTGGGCATGATGTGCTGTGGTATGGAATACCTCTCTGGTCAGTTTGGGTCAGGTGTCCTGTCTCTGCTTCCTCCCGGCTTCCCCTCCTCCCTGGCAGAGCATGAGGCTCAGGAAGTCCTTGGTCACAGTAAACATTACTGAGCAGCAGCTAAAACCATCGGTGTTATCAGTGCTATTCCCAGGCTGAGAGTCAAAACCACAGCACTGCACCAGCTACTGAGAAGGAGAAAAATGACTGCTACTGCTGAACCCAGGACACACTGGTACTGCAGTCCCCTGGTTGAGGGATACCCTGCTGCAGTCACCTAATGCTCACCCACCGCCTGGCACAGTGATCTAGCAGGTGTGTGTTACTGAAGCCTTTAAGAAATCAGAGGGATATTTTCAGATCAGGAAAGATCATCTCTGGAGAAACTTATATTTCAATTCTTAGGTTGATGATATAATTACATTAAACACACCAGGCATCTTCTTATCAGTCTCCATTTGGTATCATCTGCCCCTTTCCTGGAGATTCATCGCAGCAAACTCAGATGTGAAATGGTGTGGGAGCCTCTGCAGCCACAAAACCCTCTGCTGTTGCCCACCAGCCTGCAAAATGAAATATGCTGGGGACACAGAAACACCTGAGCAGCTCAGCACTACAGGGAAAAGGAAAGCTGGAGCTCACCTCTGCAGGAGTGGAGTGTGCTCATCTTGCCTGTGAGCAGTCTAAAAGGAATCTGCTTTTGGCCTTTAACTGAGTTTTGGCTTCTTTCCCTCATGCCCTGGTCTCTCCACACATATCTTCAGAGCCACGAGGGGTCTGTAAGTGCCAAAGTCACAGCAGTGAGATGTTTTGTGTACAGGCACCTAAGGAAGAGACAGACTGTCTTCGAATAAGCCGTGACATCCACTGCCTGAGTGCTGTGGGCTGCAACATAAAATGGGACCAAGAAAAAGGGTCTCAGTTACCTGTCTTGGGGCCCTGACCATAGTGTAATACTAGTCCTGAGGCAACATGCATCCTGCTCTTAGCCACTTCAAATGGGCTGATCTAGTTGCTGCTCAGAAGTGTGTTTTCCATTAAGCAGCTCTACATGAGTTTTTGAGTCATTAAGGTGACATGTGGAAAAGCAAATAAGAAAATTTAGAAAAGATAGATCCAGACATTCAATATTTTAAAGAAATCTACACACTGGAAATAACTGCAACTTAAATGAAGTAGATGTTTATTCTTAGCACTACCATTCTTGTAAATGTTAAAAAATAATCTTCTCATCTTCTTATTACTGTGGTCAAACCCAGCAGCATCCAGAAAGCAAATGTTTTCAATGATAGTCCAACAAAAATAACAACTAGTTCTCTGGTGTGTTGTTTGGATAGCATGGTCTCTCTAACTCAGACTGTGCACTCCTTGCCAAGTGCTGATGGCACTCACAAATGTGACAAAACAGGATCTGTTCTTACCTGGGGCAAGTGAAGCTCCTCTCTGCTGCCCTGCTCCTTTAGAGCTTGTGTCACTGTAGACTCACAGTATGCCACAAATACCCCTCCCTCAATGGCCTGTGCTCCTTTGCAGATTTTAACTGACTCAATAACCTCAGTAATTCTACTGGACTTGAGTCACCTTGCCCAAAAAAATGAACAACAAAAGGGAGGCACATCCTAGCTGAATTCAAGTTTCAGCATACCTCTTTCTTGTCCACAAGTCTGTTTGTCCCCTTCAAATGTCAAGAAAAGTGAAATAATATATAGTCTAGAATTTTTAATTTTATGTACAGGAATATAACGTTATGGCAACTTTTTACATGAAATACATACAGTATTTAAACATGGAAATCAGCTAAGTAAGAATTTACATTATCAGTGAAACTGCTTCATGTGCAGCCCAGTTAATAGTTTAGATTTGTACTTTATTGGGGAGAGATTTTATTTGTTTACAGTCATAGAAACATAAACATTTAAAATAAGACTCTATAAAATAATTTACAGAAACCCTACCATCTACACTGTGAGAAAGGGTGTACATCTGTGAGCTTTGTGTGTGAGGAACAAGGTGGATGAATGATGTATTCAGCCTTTGAAGTATAAAATAATTTAGAAGCAGTTCATGCAATATGGAAGCAAAGGAGTTCCACTTCCTTCAAGGTTTCCTGCTACCTTGGACATCTACTTAGCATCACATGTGGGTCACTGGACACATGATAATATCATTGCCAGATGCTACTGGAGAGCCCCAGCCTTAGTTCCTCCAAACAATTACTTATTTAAACATAAATACACAAGTTGATATCTTTTCTACACAGTACAAATACAGGTCACAACTTCTCAGCTGTGCAAGTAGTCAATCTGTATACTTGGAAGTAGGATAATGTTCAGACCAGAGTTCCATATATTTCTATGTACAGGGGCACTAACAGAACTTCCTCGTTTTCACCAGTTTGCTCTGGTATTTCACGGAATGCCCACTGTGCCCTATCACATAAACATCCAGCAGGTAGGACTTGCCAGGCTGCAGGCCTCTGATTGTCTCTGTGGTCACCGCTTTCTGGATGTTCTGGCTGTGGAAGTATTTACAGAGGACCTTTTCTGATTTCTTCCTCATATCTGGGCCCAAGCATTGGTTCTGCTCTCTTTTCTTCTGCTCTTCACTGTAACTGTCACCCACTTCCCTTTTGTAGATGCAGAACTTGTTTCTCTCTTGTGTGCCCAGCCACGCCACTGTGACCGAAGAACACGTGCGGAGTTTGTCAAAGGCTTTGACTCGTGTATCTTCAGGAAGAGAAGGAAACAACTGCTTGTTAGGCCTTGTTGTAGCGAGGACCTTCAGTATAGAAGCACCTTTCTTGCTTCCTTTCAGCCTAATCAGATATTTGGCTTTTGCTTTTCCCTGAAGCTGGAACTGCCTCACACCTTCCACATTCTGAGACAAGAGAAGTTTTCCATCTCTTCTAACCTGGACCTGAACAGCATCTAGGCACGAATGAATGGAGAAGATGACTTTCTGGTGAGATGAAACGGGAGCAAACCGTAGAAATTTGGCTCCCTTCCTCTTGATGAACACATCTGTAACCCTGCCGTCCTTCAGTTCGACTGTTTTCTGTTTAGCCTCTTCCTTTGTTCTGGCAAAGGTGCCTATGTATGCAGTGCTCGTGTTAGTGTTGGTATTTACTGCAAACATGTCAAAGTAGTACTGCGTGTCAGGCTTCAGGTCAGACACTGTGAAGATGTTCTTGTTCCCAATACAAACTTTATGGAGGTCAACTCTCTGCTTTGAGGGTGTTTGGCGCCCAAACTTTGATGATGGTTTTAGAAAATTGCGTTCTTTGCCAGAGTTGTTGTCTGAGGGGAAGCCAAAATGAGCAAAGTCAAATGGACTGAAATCCAGACCTGGTTTTGGAGCCATCATAAAGGCATCATCAGAACTGAGCTTGGCTTCAACAGCACAGAGGCTTTTGAAATTGTGTTCTTTATTGATAACTATGCAGTACTGAATGGGCTGTTTCAGTAAGGATGCGGTAGGACTGGGTTTCCATGCCAGTGTCACTGTTGTACGTCCCAGAGAAGTGACATCGATTCTGGGATCGTGGGGTAATTCAGGATAAGGTTGGTCTGACTCCGGAGTAGTGGTTGCATACACTTTAAAATGTGTATCTTTCTCTGTCGACAGCAGATATAGTTGGTATAAACCAGATGGGGAACTAGAGGACACAAAGTACTCAACATCATTGCCTTTGTAAGAGAACAGCTCTGTGCCTTCCTCATTAGTAATCTGCTGTTTCTGTTGCTCAAGAGGCTCTGGCTCACCTAAATTAGAAGCAAAGAAGAACAGTAGACACACAGTCTGTGAATATGAGAAAATAAAACTCTAACAAACAGACACTTCATAAAATAAAGAAGTGAAATGAAAAAACAAAGTTTTATCTTCTGAGTCAGATATAATCAATACTTCTGTCAAATCAGAGAGGGAATTGGTTTGGCACTCAGGTTGAAGCCAGACACCATAGAAATTGCACCTGACCACTACTAACAGAGTAACAGTCTTGTGAATAGTAGCTAATACCTTCCACCAGAGTACCACTACCTTCAAGCACCCAACATGCAGTTCCCAGGGGAAATTGGCTCCGCTGCCTGTTTCTGGACTTGCTAAAATTTTGTTTGTGAACACAACAGAGGCCAAAGGTGCGCACACCATACAACGTGGTGTGTAGGACATTTCAGTACTTGTGTGAGAGAGTCTGAAAACCAAAGACCTTTTCTCTCTTGAGTAGCAGTTATGTAGCCATTCCCATACAAGCTCTATGTCTACAGACTGTCAAGTACCCTCCATGAGGTGAGCTCAGCCCTGCTGCAATGCCAGCCCTGTCAGTCCAGCTCTTTTCTTGTGTACACAGCTCACAGAAAAGCCCCAATGAAACCAAGTTACCCTGCGCAAACGCAGTTTGTTGTGGCAGCGTCCAGTGCACTCTGTAACTGTAGTCTCAGCTTTTACTTCTACAGCTCTTTTTCTTGTCAGGTTTGAGGGGCTTCAAATCCTTGAGAAAAGCAGGTCTCCAAGGTGCAAGGGAAGTTGTCAATGGTTTATTACCTGAACCTTCTCCACTGGCTTCTTCAGGGAGCTCTTGCACACTCAGTTTCCATTCCAGAGGGGCATCGCATGGTGTTACTGTCACTGCTAAGGGAGTGTTGTCCTCTTCAACCACAAAGAAATACCTAGAGGAAGGGTAACAGACCCATATGTCAGTAAACCTTGAAGGCAGCCAACTATTAGGGACTGACTTGACATGACTGAGTTTGATCTTAATAGGGCAACAGAGACAAAAGTGTTACTTACAGGCAAGCATGTGCAGAGGGAATGTAGACAGGCTGGTGGGCAAGTGCCCACCAAAGAGGTGAGGAGTGTCCCCCCATGAACACGTTCATACAGAGATCATGCTCTGCTTGTGAAGATACAGCAGAAGGGTTTCTGGCCTCCAGTCCTCTCTATCAGCTTCATGTTTTACACCTATGCTAACTATATACCATACAAATGGTCATAAAGCTATAAATGAGGGAAACAGGATCTGTCCTGGAATTTAGGGATATAGTGTTCCAAGCAGGACACACATTTTACGCTGTGTCCAGGTAAGGGCCCTAGAAGAACATACAGATATGTGCATTCCACTATCCTACTGCATCTCCTCAAGTACAACCTGTCAATTATTGTAAGGTGTTTCTCACTGATGAAGGCTGAAGGATGCATGTGACTTGAGCAGGAAGGTGGCAGTGCTGGTCTTCTCTGAACAATTTGGAGCCTCAGGTTCCTTCCCAGTCTAACCTCAATATTTTCTGACCCTTAGGGTCAAGGCTGGGAAGTAGGGAATTCAGACCAGACTGGCTTACATTACTTCTTTAAAGCACAATATGAAATAATGAAGAGAGGTAAGTGTGGTGGGGTAAGCCTCTAGTTTTTAATTTCTTTTCTGCTCCCTTTGCCTCCAGACATGGTTAGTGACCCCACTTCAGGGAATTTCTGTGGTCTGTGGAAGCTCTGGGCTTATCCCAGAAACCAAATAAATTGGATAGACTCTCAGCCGGGGAGGCCAGATTGGGATGGAAACTTGCATAGTTATTTCACCAGACAGAAGACTGGCATTTGTGTTTTTCTGGTTTGGATCCAATTTTTATCTCAAAACACCCAGAAACTAAAGCTAGTATCTTCAAAGTACAACTTCCTCACTTGGACCAGACAGATATACCTTTTAGGGGTGTCTCGGAAGAGGTAACTGCTAATTTCAGCTCCATCTGGGATGACAGAAGAATCATGGAAAAATGCCTTGTCCCGGATTTGCATTTGGAAGAGCTCCTCATCTCTGGTAGGTAACTTCTGGGGCATGGAGCTGAGTGGCAACAGCAGCAGGAGCAGCAGGCAGCGCAGCAAGAGCATCCTGCAACGACAACAGGAAGTCCCACCTGAGAAGGACTGCACCTACTGCCATTGTGTCCCAACACCAGTGGCTGAGACCATGGTGAAACACCATGTTATTTGTGAACATGTAGCCACTGACTCGGCTACCTGCACACTGGCGTGGCTCTTGTGGGCTCATTTACTGCTGAAACCTATAACAACATTGCATGTGCTTTATGTTTTGCAGGCATCTTCCCTGTAGAGCCATACAAGTACTAGGAACACAAACTATAAGGACTAAGCTTGCACTGTCGCAGCACTTGGATCAACTATGTAAATAAGATTCTTTTACCTTGAGCTGTAACTGAACACAAGCCTGCACACAGCTTTCATATCAGGATCACTCCCCTCCTTAACAAAGAACAAAAGCCTTCCACATACTTTGGTAGCACTATAGTTTGATGTTTTGCCACAGCAGAAACAGAGCTCACTGGACATGGGAGCAGAAGTAAGCACAGAGCAGACAGAGAGTATATCAGCTCCACTTTCCTCAGGAACTTTTGGTCAGGCTTCTAACAGTTCTTTGAAAAGTAAATATTTCCAATGAAATTGTTCTTTATAAAAACAGTGAATAGGAAAACATGTGATATAAACCCACACATATTCAAAGTACATTGGTATTAGCGTGCAATTCAGCAGGGCTTAATCCTCAAGCCTGGTGGTAATTGCAAAACACAAAAGCAGAGAATCCCTTACAAATTAGGCATAATAATTCATAATCTCAGCCTTTCACTGGTATGTCTACAACTAGATCACTAATGACTACCCTAACATATACAGTAGGACAGCCTGGAAATCTCCTTTCAATACAGTAAATGATCCCATATATAATGGCTCTGCTATAGGGAAGGTGGTAAAGGGGAAGCAAAGTGCATTTCTAGTGAAAGTACAGTGAGTTTGAATTGCTAAATGATAACATTAATTAAAATTGGCAAAAAAAAAAAAAAAGAGGTTAGAGCGTTACCTAAAGTGTGTTAGCCACTGGCTGTGGGGAGAAGCATGATAAAAGCCCTAAGTAACCGTAAGACATAAGTGACACGTACTGGAAAGTCCCTAGCCAGGATGCAATTTTATCTTCACCTACTTTCGCTCGTGCTGTCGCTCACACCAAGGACTGCTGTGCCTTCCTCAGCTTTCTCCCTCCCCAGCACACCACATATTCCTATATTTGCAGCCAGATCCTCCCTTCCTGAGTGGAAAACCAAGGGAAAAATTAAAGCAAAAGCTTGAAGTTCACCTGGCAGAGTTTCCCCTGCAGCCATGTCCCAAATCAGCATGGAGACTGTGGAGGAGCTCCATGACCTCTGCAAGACAGTGAGTGGCAAGTGTGCCAGGGAGCCCTGCAGTGAGCTTGCTGGTCGATGGCCCCACCATCTTGCAGGGAAGCCCTGCCTCTGCCACAGCTGCCAAAAGTTGTGTTGCAGTTGGAGAAGGCTGCACCTTTATTTGGCAATAACCTGGTGAAAGTAACATATGGCCACAGTTCCCTGTTTGCAGGGCTTGTAGTGCTTCATCTCTGGCACTCACGGGTCTCAAACTGTGCGCTTCGTTACTGTTGGGGATGTGTTAATAACGAGTCACTGCAGAGCTCTACCCTACAGAAGGGAAAGGAGAAAAGGGCTTTACCTAAGACTTGCAATTGCTATTTCTAGTTAAATCTTGATTTAATGTTCCCAGCATTTGTCAGAATTTATCCCAAGCACATCCTGACTGAGCTTTTGATGACAACAGACACATTTTCTCAAATTCAGACTGAAGTGTTGATACTTATCAGCGAAGGTGCTGACTTTTGACCTTTGGGAGCAAAGATCATTAGTCAAAATACTTGCTGACTTGAGTCACTAAAGTTAGCAGAAACCTCTCACACAACACAGGACAAGTTCCATGTGCTCTAACATGCTGTTTATTGATTTTTCAAGCATTATTGTTGGCCAACAGGGAAGAAATTCTTTCCAACTTAATCACGACAGTTACAGCAGATTATTTGGTTAGGTAAGAAACTCTTGACACTTTCTGCAGACAGTGTCCTTTGCATGAACCTCTTGAAATTGCAGCCTTGTGTATTCCCACAGACAGTTCCAGTGCAATGTAACCTCTATTAAAATAAATTATTTTTGATTATAGGACTACCCAGGCTGGGCTTCATTTATTCAATAATTCCACTAGCTAATTCACTTGAAAAACTCCTGTAAGACCGCGTTTCTGTCCCTGTTAACAGCTGCAGCACAGAGACAAGGTATAGATTTGTCCCCAGTTTCTTCACCTAATTGTAAAAGCATTTTGGCTTAAAAGTAACTACAAAAGACTCACTAAAGTTAGTTTTGTGATCCCTGCCCAGCCTGGGCTGGCTACACTGGCCCATCTCATACGTGAAATCACTTGCAAAGTTGACAGCTGTTACTGAAAAGTTTAATGATCCTTGTTCCTTTACAAGTGAATATGATTTTGAGTGCTTTCATTTTCATATATGCAAATCTTGGAGGCTTAATATAGCCCCAGTTTTCATGCACAACACTTCCAAAAGTAGGATACCTCAACAGCAAAGAGACATTCAAAAAGCACTCACAGTTTCTGGGAAACGTGCTATCAATGCTACACCACCCTTTCACACCAGTTAATAAACAGATTTATTTTTTTCAGCACAGTCATTATAATCTGTTAGTTTTAAGCTTAATCCTCTATAGCTCATTAATACAAAACACCAAAGGGAAAGCAAAAAACTCATCTATTCGTCCCATGTTTCTTTCTGGGCAAGTTCAGTGCTGGGCATTACTTCGAGTTGCTCAGAAAATGCACTTGCTGCATGTGAGCACATGAATTCCTGCTCTCCCACCCAGCCTTCAAACTTCCAACAGTTTTCTTGTCTCTGTCTGCCATTCCCTGAGACTTTTAGAAGCCAGGTACAAGCTCAGGCCCAAGCGCTGCACTGTGAAGCTGTACAAATTACATGAAATATGTTGTGTGATTTTTTGTTCTCCAGCCTGTGCCACCTCCTAAATGCTGTTTATTCCCTTTTCTACAAGTTTGTCTTGTTTTCTTGTCTTTTAAACTCTGAGTCAATATTTTCTTGATATGTTCCCACTGACCAGAGGATTTACCTGCTGTTTATCACTGAATTTAAGTGAGTGCCAAGATAAACAGTCCTAAGTGAAATAATAAGCAGTGTTTTCCTTCTCCAGGACTGCAAAACTGCCCTCTAATGGCCCAGGTTTACCTCTCACTTTTTCCCCAAATTTTACCTAAACTGAGTGTGGCAGGTGGCCAGAGTTCCCCTTTTATTTTGACCTGGAAAGTGGCAACCCTGTCCCCAGGTGAGCAGATCCCACTCTGCACAAACATTCCAGTAGCAACAGCTACTTCTTAGAAGAGTACTTGGAAGGTACTTAACGAACTTGTATGTCTTGATATAAATAGATCAACAGATGAGAAAAGCATGCTGTACATTTGGAGTGGGATATAAATTATTTTAAACACCTCAGGATTTACCACCTTGCCAAAGGTTTGGGTTTAGTCTTTTTTCCCTTCAGAAAGTAGAAACAAACAAAAGCAGCAGTCTGGACATACATCTAAGATATAAGTACATACATGAAAATTATCATTAAATCAGATCACAGATTTGATGATGATGACAGTTCATTTCTATCTTTCAAATGGCTTCCACGTGGGCAGTCAGCCTTACCTGACCTTTCCAAAATCCTGTGTACACCAGCCTTCTGCCCAGCCTGTAAGACCTTTGCATAACAAGCTTCATCTCTGCAAAAGGCTCATTGGTAATATCTAGGCAAACTGCAATTATAAGCAGAAGTGGAGGGGATAATGGCATTTGCACCTGGCTTACATTCCAAGTCTGCAACGGATTGGCCGGAGCTGTGGCAGCACCTCATGGGCCCTCCTCCCAGGCTGTGGGATCAGCAGGACAGGCACAACCTTCAACCAAAGCTAAAACCAGGTGGCCTCAGGGGCAGATAAATCATCTCATTTTTGATTTCACAGAGCAAGCCTACAGTATTTTCTGTCTGCCCCAAGCAAGACTTTTCTTTCCAGCAAAATATAGCAGTTGTGCAGGATGTACCACAGGAGGTACTGGAGGCTCCCTTCTTACATCCCACCATAGAATTCACTCAACAAGCTGAAAATCCCTTTGGTTTTGCTGTTTGGAATCAGAAGCTGTGTCCTTCTGTTTAGACTTCACTGTGCATTTATTGCCAGGAAGGCTCAATGTCACCAGGTACACCTACACTCCACCAAAAGGCTACAAGAGCACTGGCTTCACCATGTGCAGTGCCAGTGCAAGTAGCAAGTCAGCTTCAAGTGCCTCAATCCAGGGAAATCATTTGCCTTATTTTTAACTGTCTGCAGGTCAAAGACTTGTAAAGGATTTAGAATAACAAAACAAAAAGATTAGGGTTTACCTGAAGCAAATGCATCTGGAAGAAATAAATCCTAATGTTTAATTACACAGAATGAAAAGTGCAGGACTGTAGTTTAGCAAGGATAATTTCATGGTACTGCCTGCCACAGTGGTTTTGCTTTGTGTTTCTTTCCTTCTTAGTGTATGGATGTTTCACTTTTTTCCCCTCCTTACACCCTATTTTTGTGTGTTGAGATTTTTTTTTTTTTGCTGTTGTTTACTTTACCCATGCTGCTTCTTGTAATAAATCTGTAGATTTATTGATGTGATTTAAGTGCTGCTTCAGAAATAAAAGGTCATTGTGTGACTTCTTTGACTTACTAGAGGAATGCTGGAAATAAAAAGGCTGTGAGCTTTTCCATTATACACCTCATTTCCAGAGATATATAACACAAATAAAGGCACCTCAGCGCACAGAGTTACCACCTCAGCAACACAGGAGTTTGAAAGTGCTTACCAATTCCAACTGTAATATAATTAGTTATTTTTGATGTGCAAACAAGGCAAAACTACGCCTTTGAAATTTTAAGTACTTACCGAGAGCCGCTTTCTTTGTTTAAGAGGAGACCAGAGAGGGAAAAAGGGAAGGCCTGGTATTTACTACTTACTATTCCCTAAAGGATCTGGAAAGAGTTTGGTATGCTTTTCATTTGGGTTTTTGGGTTGATTTATTTTTTAAAAGCAGCACTCTTGAAAACTTATTGTCCAGTCCTGCCTCGTGCCTGGGGAAAAGCTTGGGCCACGCAGGGCTGCGGGAGCCTCACCAGGAGCTCAG
This sequence comes from Bolborhynchus lineola, assembly GCA_025448015.1. Classification (NCBI taxonomy): domain Eukaryota; kingdom Metazoa; phylum Chordata; class Aves; order Psittaciformes; family Psittacidae; genus Bolborhynchus; species Bolborhynchus lineola. The sequence continues at coordinate 27,313 of JAOEHX010062720.1, read as the reverse complement.
ACAGTGCAGCCCCAGCCAGCCCCTCTGCCGGTGGCAAGCACTAGCCTAAGACCTGTCCCTAAGGAACAGAGTGGGATGAGGAGCACAACACTGACAGGGATGCAGGGGTGCAGCACTGTCTCTGTGGCTTTTAAAGTGAAATACCTGGCTTGACACGACAGCTCCTGTTGACAGGAATGGCTGCAACTGGGAGGGCAGTAACATTTACAGACCTGTAATCCATGGATTAAAGCTCCTCAAGAACACATGGACATGATGTCTTATAATGGTGCCTTTGAAGCATTTAGGGTCCACTGTGTCAGTAATTTGTGCCACTTGAAATTCCAGTTCAACCCGCAATTCTCCTTTGCTGGGAGTATTGTTTTAGCAAAGCAAATTGCAGTAGCATTGGGAAAATATTAAATCATGTGAAAATAAGAAGGTGTGAAGAAATAAGAGTAGGTTCCCACCAAATCTTAATGAACAACAGTGGCAACAAATTACAAAACCTACAATTTAGGAGTAAGGTTAACTCCAAAGAGGTAACATTGTAAAATGCAAAGCTGTCTCAAATTCTACATGTTGAAAAGCAAACAAACTCAGGGAGATACAGGATCAGAAAATCAAATTTTACGTGGACTATTTTGTTTCTAAACTGAGCCTTATTTATTTTCCACTTCGAGTGGAAACAAATTCAACTCTGACTTCATTGGATTTGCCATCCTGGAGCTGGTGGTAGCTGGATGCTTCAGAAAACAGCTGAGCCAGGAGATGCCGTTTGGGACACTTGAGGAAATGCATCATAGTTTTTCTTGTTTTAATCAGAGACCACATACCAGCACTTCCCTCCTTCACAGGCATTTTGACCAATGCAGCTTGGCACTGAGGGTCAAAACCAAACAAACAGTGTGTCCCCAGCGGCCCCTGTTACAATGTTCAGTTGTTCTCTCCTAGCTCTCCTCGCGAAAGGATGGCAGAGGCATGGGAAGAAGTGATGTGCTGGAGCGCTGGGTGTCAGCCAGCTGGTGACTTACCCCCCATGTCGAGCTCCGCTTCCCTTGGCCATTCCGGCACAGACTCCCCCATGTCATTACCATTCTGCCTTCTCATCCTCCTAAGCCCATACAAAATCACCAGGCGGCCAGACATTGCTCCCAGAAAGGGCAAGCATCATGGGGCAGGTGATGATACCAGTTTTCCAGAGGAAAAGTTCGTGTCATGCACCCAACTCGAGGAGGGAAATTTTTTCCATAGTCTCTGTAGGGGTTGAGCCCCAGTAGGAGAAATAAGAGAAGGCAGAGAAATCTGAGTTTGCACAACTCCAGGCCATCTAAGATAACCAACCCCAAGTACCATGCAGCTCTATCACATATCTTTCATCAGAAGATCTGGAGGTGTTTTATAATGGAAAGTAACTGTTATTCCCTTGTTACAAGCAATAAAAGTGGGGCAGCTTCTTTCCTTGTTCAAGGAAATCCCAATGTAATCCCTTCCTTTAATCATAAAACAATAGCTAATTTCCTCAGCCAAGTCATTCTGCCTTCAGCACAGCAATCTGTGTGCACATTACTGACTCTCCATAATGAATTTCAGAAAGTGCATTAACGGGGAGGAACATACAAACAATTACAAATTACAACCAACACAAGCATGTTGGTATTTGGTACGGAGTTTCCCACTGTTTCTCTGGAATACTTCTGAATGACATTATGAGCAAGTGCATTTGCCAAAACCCGCCAGAGGCAGGGATGACTGAAGTGTCAGGGTATGATAAAGAGCAGGAACAGATCTGGGATCCATGCATCTTGCCGTCGCATCCTCAAACCACTGGAGCTCGTGGCTGAAGGTCAGAAAGAAGTTTGGAAAGCACTAAAATATAAACCTGAAGTCATTAACTGCATTAACCACTGAAAGAATTAAAGTTGCTTGAGCCATTTCTATGGTCTGGAGGATATGGCTGGCCTGGCAGCTGCCCACAGCCAACAAGGTGTTTGTTAAAGGGGAGAAAACAAAGGGCTGGAGCAGAGCAGGGAGCTGCAGGAGAGGCAGCGACAGGAAAGGGGCTGCAGGTCACCAGCGCAACTTGCAAGGCAGGAGCAGGCGGAAGCTGAGCCTTCAGCAGCTCCAGTAACAGCTGGAGCACTCCCAATTTGTGGAAAGCTGTGTCGTAAGCACACTGAAATTGCTTCCCTGCTTCTTCCCTTGTGTTTTTTGGTGGATGATTGAAAAAGGGAAAATCACTGACTACTTTGAAACCCTCCTAAGTGCACAGAGGCTGATTCCCTCAGCTTCCATCAGACATGCAGCTTTCTTTGGCATCAGCAACACCAGCACACATGTACATAGGATTACAAACCACAGCCAGCCCAAGTACATTAGTATTCCTGCCCACTTCCCTACCTCTACACACACAGTCTTCCTGAACCAGCTACATAGAAACTCCCATTTGCAATTTTACCATATCTTCCTTTTTACTGCCTAGGGTTTCTTGGTGCTTCCAGGCTAAGCAGCAATGACCAGTAATGCCTGCAATAACAGGGACAGTAACAGCAGCAGCTCTCCAGGAAGCTGGAAGAGCTGCTCTCTGGCAGCTGGAAGAGCAAATGAGAGCAGCTCCAATAACAACCCCTGTAACAGTGCTTATGCTCAAGAGGCGATTCTCTAACTTCACATTAGTTTGCAGTGGTATCTTGGAGCAAAGACACAGCAACGGGAACTCAAACAGAAACCGTAACAGGCATCTGGCACCAAATGCAATTGTAAAGTTGGATTCTAATTTTTTTCAATACAGAAACACTCACAGTTAACTAGATATAGGACAAGGATACAGTGGTGAGCATAGCTGCCTTCTAAGGAGAAAATACAATTTATAGGAACGGAGGAGAAAAGTTATTTCTATTTTATTATGTTTTTCCTGTATTTTTTCAATCTTGTCCCTCTGTCGCTTTTAACTACACCTGAATAATGTAACACAGATCCTCAGCTGACTTCAAAGAAACTATAACTTCTACCAAATCAAAGGTCTAGCCCTTATTACTTACAACCACACTAACATATGTTGTGTTGATAGGTGATCCCCAAAACTCTACAATTCTTTAATTATCATCAGAATACAATTTTTTCTAATGGAACCTACTGTCCAAAACTGTATTCAGATTTTATATTATCTACCTTCAACTTTAAAGGCATGCAGAGGAAATCTTAGGTCCTACAAGTCCTCAATAAACCCGTAAGGTGCTTTCTCATGATTTGTAATGCATTACAGTAATTCACAGATGTCGTGTCTCATTTTTCCCTAGTTGGAAAAGGGTTGCTGAAAATATGTAAACATTTGTCAAGTGCTTGAAAATGGAAAGCATCAAATGTAGTGCTAAAGGTATTAATATTGATATATTTCTAGCAGCAGGCTCCAGTTAAAGCTGCCAGACCTCAGCCATGGTTATAGCAGCAAAGACATTCCAAGACTCAGCATGGTATTGTCTTGCCAGCTGATCTCCACCATCCCTAGAAAGCAACACACACAATTTCTGGGTCACAGCATTAGCTCTGGTGACTTTCTCTGAGGCTGAGAGCAAAGGACAGCCCACTTCAAGTGGACCTCATCACAGGGAGGACAATTGGCCTCACCACTTCTCCTGGGTGTCAGTTAGAAAATTGACTCTTTTGCATGTTCACTTCTATATGCTCTCTGGGTAGGGACAAGAAAAAGCAGGAATGCTTAGGCTAGCCAAATTTAGGTTACTGGCATTTACTTCTCCAGTATCCTGCTTTAAATAAGACTCAGACTCCTATGGAGAATAACTCAGCAAATTAGTGAAAATTGTTAGCTCTACCCTCACTTTCCTAATCTTCTACTAGCCACTGGGACAAACAACAGCAGCAAGCACACCCAGTGCTCATGAGGGAGCAGGGAGCCTCTCAGGAGGAGAGCACCTGTATGGTGCAGGGATGGCTTCCAAGGTTGCTCAAGGCTGTTGCAGAAGCTGATAAACATTTGGGACAAGTGTGGCCATGTGCTGGAGGAGCTATGGATGCTTGCAGCCCACATCCCTGCCCTGAGCTGCTCACCCAGTGCCACTGAACATCTCCAGGGCTAAGGAGCCATACGGCAGAGAAAGGATTCACCTCCAAGAGGCAGAACAGTACATACCCAGAAAGACATGGCATGGCCATGAAGACTGCTGCCACAGGTGGGCCTACTTTCAGAGCTGACACATGCATTGTCCAAAGAGGTTACAAGACACCTCAATTCCAACCACTGCTCTCCAGTTCATCATATAAAAGCAGGATAGAGCATGTTCAGGAGCTGCCAGTCTTCAGGGTAGCTTTCTAACATTTTCTGGGTTCTCTAAACAGTGGACTTCTGCTGAAAAGTCTTTTCCCAAGTGCAAAAAGATGGACGCTCTAAAGGTATGTGCTGCAAGAGTTTCAAATATGCCAGGGTCAACTGCAGAGCTGTGATAAGGGATCTCAGAAATCAGATTATTGAAAGGGTCAGTTTCAGCTCCACTCTACCACTGGGCTAGTGTTTATTTGTCCAGGCTGGCAGGCAAAAGGTTAGTCCTTCTTCTAGTTACTGCAAACAAAAGCAGAGGAAACTCATACAGGCAGATAGGTCAGGCTGTCATGGGTGAATGAACATCCAAACAACCCCAAAACCTTCAAGCCTTCTTATGGCAACCATACATCTTTGGCAGACAGCAGGGGAAAGAAGAAGGGGAGAGAGGAAGGGGAGAGAAGAAAAGAATTTGTGTACTCAGAGATGGCTGAAAGGCATGCCAAGGGCATTTCCTTTCCCAAAGAGGGAAGATGCAGTGAGAGCTGTGGCATGGGACCGAGTGTTGACTTCTGCAGATGTCTCTTGGCCAGCAACTGAAAATGGCTGCAAGATCCTTGGATGAAAGTTACTGCTAAGGACAAAGTCCCATTTCAACATCACAATTGATGTTGCATTGTAAAAACCAAAAAGCTGAAATTAAAAAAAAAATAAATCTGCTCTTTGTCGCTTTGTCCCCATCAAGGCATTTCAGCAGGCCTAAGGGGTTTGGGCTGGAGCTGGGCAGGGGGCTCTGCCTGTGGGGACAATGCCCCCTGGTTCTGCTTTATCTCCCCACATGTGCATTTCACTGAGAGTCATAAGTCGGGGTCCATACAGTCCCTGTATGAACAAACCACGCCAAGCCCATAGTACCAAGTGGGGATGACCATGAACCAAGGAAGCAAAAGACTGAACCAGAACTGTGTTTTGACCTATTGCAAGTACATCTTGCTGATGTGCATGAATTCTGCATTTTTGTGTTAAAGCCCTCACTGCCTGGCTTTTCTTATAAACACTTCGCAATTGCTTTGTCTTGAATGAGTGGAAATTAGAACACACTCCATAAATTAACATAGTACATTTCTTTCCCTGAGCCTGCTGCCCTGCTATCACATTCTTGCAAGAGATGTTTTATACCCTTGCTTTAAATACCCACTTAAATCAAATGTTAAGTTAGATTTGTTCACATGAGCCTATTTATTTTTCCTAGTACAAATTTTTTTTCAACTGTTGTATTGTAACAAGATTATAGAAGTTTTAATTGACTGACATTAAATCTTCCCTACAAAACTGTAGCTTTAATACCCTCCAGGACTGTTAGATTTTTATTCATTATTTTTCATTACAGAAAAATCAGTTTCAAAGTGAGCTCCTAGGGTCTTCCCCAAATAAGGATAAGATCCTATTAGTCCTACAAATCATACTCAAGTAATTCTTACCCAGGATAAAAAGCCTGTGGGGAATTAAATGCAGATTTAGTAGCCAAAGGAAGTGAAAGAATGGGGATTAGAAACCCTTAACGCTGCCCACTGATGTTTTCCTTCACATCCAGAGACCAGCTGGCAGCTCCAAGACACTTGGCTTTCCCGCATCATCATCTTCCCAATCTGTAAACAGCTTAATTTGCATCAGGTTTCTGGATTTCAAAATGCTGAGACGCGTTTAGACTGTTTGACTATAAACAAATTAGCAGTAAATCTGTTGCACCTAAATAAAGTAGCGAGAGAGAGAGAGAGAGCATGCTCACATCTCCACGACGTTCTGGTTGCTTTGCAGAAATCATCTCTCCTGCTTAATAATCCCTGCAGGCATGTAAGGAGAACACCCAATCCTGTCACACCTCCTGCTAGCCTCCCCACCAGCCTCTGCAGCAGGAGCGGTGGCTGGTCTAGCATTGCTCTGGTTTGGCACTGAGGAAGTTAAAAGTGAGAAAGATGAAAAGCATCATTTTTCTCACACCCTAATAAAGTTTCAACCCCTCTAAAGTTACTTTTCCTTAAATCAAAAAAGAAAAAAAAAAAAAAAAAAAAAAACACCAAAAACCCTGCCAGAAAGCAATATGCTCAATTAGGGGAACAATGCTTTTCCCCTGAAAATCACAGGGGGAGTGTCGGCCTTGGTGGTGTGTCACGTTGTGAGCGTGTGAGGGTCATGCTGGAGGGGCACTCATATCCGGACCTATGAAGGGGGTAATGAAGTGGGAAAGATAAATTATTGCCTTTTGTTTTTCAGATTTCCAGGTGCTTGTAGTAAGGACCCACTGCTTCTTATCTCAGCTGTCACACAAGCAACAAACATCTGTCCAACTACTGAATTTAATTACCCTAAAACCAGAGTAGTCCTGATTTGAGCCAAAATCTGAAAAGCCCTGCATGCTCTGGAGCGATCCATGAGAAATGCTGAAAACACTGTGGTCACCTGAGCACTCACACCTGCCCAGGTAGAAGGATGCAGCCCATGACAGATGGTCAGCAAAGGACTCACCTGAATCCCCTGGTAACTTGGGTATATTTTTGTTTACTGAAGCAGTCATGGACTGGGGGCTGGTTTCTCGGGCTGCTTGTGTTGCTGATTACTTGAACGACATTTAAAACCCGTCTTGTAAAATGTTTCCCAGAAGTTCATCATGGTTTTGTTGAGGTTATAGTATCAGCTATCTCAGACATGAACTGAAAAAGATCACACTTTACCTGCTTCTAACATGTCCTGCACAACTGACATGCTTCCTCAGTGTGCAAACAAAGCCAGAGTCATGAGATTTTTGGCTGGTTAGTGTTATAAACCTGTGTTAACATTTACCTTTCTCCTGCTCAGTGCGTGTCCTTGCATATTGCAAATTAGATAATTAATTCTGAAAGAACAAACTTCTTTTTAGTATTTACTTTCTCTTTCCCTCTTATTTCCAGCTTCAAGCACATTCTCCTGGAGTTATGATTTATTACCCTGACCTATTTCCAGATCCAAGGGCAAATACTTCCTCTCCTAATGACATCTTGTTAAAAATTTCAAACATAACATCTCCTCAGCCTTCAAAGCTGCTTCCACCCATCCATGAGCATTAGCTTATTTGAGTCATTTTCTCTTAGGCAAAAACTATCTCTGATATAATGAAGATTTTTGTCAGAGAAGTAGCGTATTTTCAGTCACAGTGCAAAACAAAGAGCAGGGAACACAGCTTCTACACTCTGCCTTTTCTCTGAGGTGATGCTCACTCACTGCACCACTCCGTATTTAGCAGAGCTCAAGCAGTACTTGTGTCCCTTCTCACTGGTCTTACCCAAGATATTCTCTTTCCCTTAACATAATTCTGATTTATTCTCCCTTCATTGTAGTCACAGTCAGTGGCACCAAAATACAGTTTGTCAGCATTCAGTATCACCCTGGGTTCTCCCCAAGCACAGTAAATATTAGTCTCATGGGGTGTCTATACACTCTCACACCAGCCTTATATTCAAAACACAGATTTCTTGATATATAATTAGTCAAGATTATAACCCTTAATGTTTCTGGGCATTCCCACCTGTATGTACACCCTTTTATAAGAGCTTGCAAACTTGTTTTCTCACACAAAGGAGGCAGCCCTTCCCTTCTTCTGACAAGTCTACCCTTCTCTGCATTTTCTAGTCAGACAGAAAGCAAAACTTCTCCCATTACTTTAACTCTCACTAGTGGTTGAACTGATAGCCCAGAGCAGCTAGATAGTCTTCCACATCAGGCCCTTTGGATGCACCGACTGAGAAACGTGCAGTTTTCATTAGACTGCCCGTAATGCAGAAAAGATGCACGTTCGGCAAGGTCAAATGGAAACCTGACATCTCCGGTGTGTCCATCGGTACAAATTAGTGCATCTGCCTCCTGCAAAAGCAAGACGGAACAGAAAAGATAAATACACACTTCATAAAACAAAATAAAACCAGTCCTAGAAAGAGGCAAGACCCTGAAGGAGGACTGAAATAGCCCCTGGAAAATAGTGAAGTAATGGGCTTACGGTTTTATTATTCATATAAAGTTTAGTGACTTCAAAATGAAGGCAAAACCAAACAAGACTTGTTATCCCACTAAAATCTGTGCTGTAACTGAAGCCAGTACCCAGATGTTCTGTGGTAAAATCTGCTGCTTTGCTGCATAAAAGCACCACAGACCCTGACGTACAGTCCTGGCTTGCCTTTATCCAAAGCTACTTAAATTCTGGATTATTTTTCTAGCAATCTTTCTAGCTGCCATGGGAAGCATAAAAGGTGGCCTCCCAAAAAACCAGTTGGTACCAGCTTGAAATGTAACTGTTTGCAAAAATAAATCAGGATTTCTTTTTAGTAAACTGTTTATCACCAGCCTTTCAGAACATAAATTGTACAAGAAAAGACAGGGTCTGAGTTTAATAAACATCTCATCTTTTTATATATATTAAAGCAGAAGACCCTGGCATGCTCCATAGCAAAACACCTAGCAAAGAAGCTCCATCCAGCCCTACTGAAGCTGTGAGATGGAGAGCTGAAGGCCCCTGCACAGATGGAAGCTCAAAACCACACTGCAGCCAAGATGAGACCCTAATCCCCAGGCACCATTAACCCAACCATTGATAGATTCAGCTCTCAGACTACCTGCCTCCCAGGAAGGGATTTACCCCTTCATTTCCAGGGCACTCTAAGGTGGAGAAACCTTAGATGGAAAACCTTCTAGGGAGGACAAAGTGGATTTGAAGACACCATTTTTGCCCCTAAATGTGGTTTTGGCATACAAGCTGAAACCTTTCAGAGCAGTTCAGGCTCTCACCAAGCTGGCTGGGATGAGTGCAGCACCAATCCAAGGAGCAGGTTGTGGTGCAAGTGGAGCTGCAGCACTGATTGTGCTCACAGCACTGTATCCCCAGCCCAGCTCACAGGAGGAGGAGAGGCATGCTGGAAAACCTGCGGCAGATGGGCTAGAGCTGCGTGCTGGGGGCTTTAAACCGTCAGATGAACGCCAAGTATGGAGTGAAGGCATTCCAGCCGAACCGGGAAGGCAGCACAGGCGTTACATGATTTTGAACAGCTTGCTTGACAGTTTGCACCATATTGTATTTATAAACATTGGGGAAACCTAAACGCTTTACCTTGGCATTTCCAAAGTAGTCATCCACAACTAAACAGGCATGCAGGGCGATGCTATGTAGTTCTGCCTCACCTCTGTGACAACCTCCTTAAAAAATAAAAAAACGCTGTCCGTATTAATCTCTGTGGGATCAGCATCCCATGCAACATTCACGTTCCGTCTCCAACTGCCACCAAACCCCCCCAGGGGGCTGATGCAGGTAACGCACTGGCAGGTAGCACCATGTCAGCCGGGTGCCGCCCTTCTCCTGCCAGGGGTGGTTGGTGCCGAAGAGGAGCTGGCTCCTCGCACAGGCACTGCACAGCGCGGCACGTCCCGGGGCAGGCACAGGACACGCAGGGCTGTGATGACATGCTGCGGTGCCCACCGTCCACAGGGACAGTGTGGTGCACCCACAGTCCTTATCATGGGAATGTGACAAGGCTGAAGGAATTTTTCAGAGATACCATAAAGCTCTTTCAAAGTTAAGAGGACTCATTATCTGCTGACGCAGAAAGTCCACAAGGAGCAGGTATCATTCTCCTTACAGTAGGATGAAACACAGGCAGAGGACCCCAAATACATCCCTGTGGTACCCACACTACTGCACATTTCTGCTTCATCACACTTTCAGTGGTCAAACTATAACACAAAAAACAGTGTTTTAGAAGTTCTCTCCTTCTTCAAATATTAACAAGTTTTAAATTCTAGACATTAAGTACTCACACGGACTTTTAGTGGTACTAGAAGGCTGACCTTGAGAGCTCTCCTCTTGCAGGTATGTGGTTTGCTACAAGGTAGGAGAGTGAGGCCAGGAGGGTGAGGCATTCCTGACAAGAAGCAATCTGAGATGCCATTCCTAAAATAGCTAAGAATCAGCGATTTTCAGAGTAGGCTGAAATGAATCACAAAGTTTTTCTCCCTGCTCTGTTACAGCATGGCCAAGGATGCCGACAATGTCTAACACCTCAAGCCAAGCAGTGCCCCACCAGGGTCACTAGTGTATAAATCACTTGCCACCAACTGCCCAGGGAAGAATTCACCCTCAAATAGCTCATCTCTTCCAGTTTTACACACATAAAACTCCACCAGCTCGACCAAGCATGAAATTGGTACAGCTAGGCTAGAAGCCCATCTTAAGATGGTGCTGGAGGGGGTTGCCAGTGCAGCCTGACTGTAGGATGCTCCAATGGAGAGCCAGTGCCACACTTGTGTCATTGAACATCGCCTGCTGGCTGCAAACAGCCAGCCGCTCCAGGGAGAGCTGTATATTTACACTGGGGATCCTGCCTCCCCTCTGAGCTTGCCTCCTGCAGCTCAGTCAAGCCACAAGAACAGCAATACTTCTTAAGCGTTTCAATTACAGATTGTAATGAGACGATAACCAGACCCTTCGGTGGGGAGGGAAAGTCCAAGGGACACGACAAGCTTTGCAACCTGCTCTCTGCAACCAGCCTTGCAGTGGCTCCCTCACCCAGGTAGGTGTCTGCCGGGATGATTTCCTGAGCAGGCCTGTGCAGTGCACAGACCGGACTCCTCTCCCTCCTAGCATCAAGCTAACGGCTCTGGAGAATGGGGGAACGTTACCACTCCAGTGTTAAAACACATCCAGAATAAAAAACCTCAGAAAATCTCTGCTTCTCAAAACTCTGCACTAGCGTTTAACTATGAAGGTTTAACTACGGAAAAGTTATATCTGCAAGTGATTAAAAACCATTTTGTAGTCATTGTCTCCACGCTGTCGAAATAAAATCATGACTCAACCACCGCTGAGTTTTCTCTCTACTTTTTTAGTAGACGCTTTGCTCTCCCCCTTTTTCTTTCCCCCAAGAACAATGCACGATGCTGGATAGAGCCGGAGCCGTTGTCTGCCTGGCACACCCTCTCAGCGGCGGCGCCCGGCCTTCTGAGGTCGAACTCGGTCTCCGGCGGCAGCGCAGGCTGCAGCGCACTGGCCGCCGCGGGATGACAGAGCGCAAAACCGGAGAGGAAAAAACCCAAACCTCAAAGAGGAGAGGAGGATCGAAGGGTGGCCGGGGTCCCACGGCAGCATCGCGGCAAGCTCGCAGCGGAGCAGTGCCAGGACGAGGAGCTCTTCGCTGCAGCTGCGGCTGGAGGGACCACGCCGCGCCTGTGTGGCCGCGTTCCACGCCAGCCCCGCTTTGTCCGAGGGGTCTTGCAGCTGGAGGGGGAGCACTCCGTACCCGCCTCCCAAAGGCGCTGCCCCGGCGGCAATCGGGGAAGGAGGCTACTCAGGAGGCCCCGCTTCCCCGCCCCGGGGCCGGTGGCTTACCTTGCGGCGTCCGGTCCCGTCCCGTCCCGTCCCGTCCTCTCGTGGGAGGGGAGGCTCATTTTTTTAGGGGTGCGAGTGTCCACCTAAGGCTCCGCTGGGGAAGGGCTGCAATGGGGACTGTGTCCCGCACGTCCCTTCGCGCTTTATAGCCTCTTCCCTTGCCCACCCCTCCCCGCGGGAGGAAAAAAAAAAAAAAAAAAAAAAAAAAGAAA